>MJUU01000765.1:157491-169838 GCA_002080025.1 Modiolus philippinarum
AGAAGATCTTTAAATACATTTCCCATAGGGTCCTATGTTAAACTATGTCCCGTGCTGGAGACCATCTTGGATGAAGTACGAACATAAAAATCACAAACTTTAAAGGGGACCATCCAAAGACTACTGTGACAAAATTTGGTCCCCATTGGCTCAGGCATTTCAGAGGAGAAGATCTTTGAATGTATTTCCCATAGGGTCCTATGTTAAACTATCTTCCCTGCTGGCAGCCATCTTGGATGATATGCGAACCTGCTGGACATATGTAGAAATTGTAGTTCTGGAAAACCTCAACACTTTTGCAATTCACATTTAACCTTTATCTCAAACAGTTTTCGAAATGAAAGTAAAAACGTTAAAAAATTGTGAAAATTCAAAGAAAAAGAGCTGTCGCTGAATGGCAGCCAGTTATACCTCCTCTCATTGAACCCTGAATCTATATGGCAAGTGCAAAAGTAAGTTTGTGTGGACACAATACAAGCATTTACACAGTTGCATAGAAAAATAAGATGCAAATGATGCGGGACATAAAGATAGAAATGCAGTTAGTCAGTAAAGTAGTATTTCAATATGCCTGAAAAGGGGAGATGCAGTATAGTATCCCATGCTGAAGCTCCATGCTAAATATCAAGAGGCTGTGATATGTGGTTGCTGAGAAAAGAATGACAAAAAAGTTACATTTTGTAAATTTGGGTAAAAAACGCACAACGTTGGTAAACAGGAAGTAGCCCTGCTATATTACCAAAAAGGGGAGCACAATAAACTAAACAATACTGAAGCTGAATGTGAAATATCAAAAGGCTGGGATGTGTAGTTGCCAAGAAAAGTGTGACGAAAAGTCCATCATGGAAAGTGAAAGTAAAAAAATCATGAAGTGGGTAAAAAGAAAGTAGAATAGCAATATGGCTGAAAAAGGGAGATGCAGTAAAGAACATTAAACTGAAGCTCCATGCCAAATATCAAGTAGCTGTCATGTGTAGTTGCTGAGAAAAATGCAATGAAAAAGTCGCAATTTGGAAAATGACAGTTTAAAGGCACAAAGTTGGTAAACAGGAAAAGGTGATTCAATATTGCCGAAAAGGGGAGGCGCAGTATAGGACCCCATATTGATGCACTATAACAAATATGAAGTGGCTGTCATGTGTAGTTGATGAGAAAAATGCAATAAAAGTCAAAATTTTGAAAATGAAAGCAAAAAAGCCACTAAGTCGGTAAACAGGAAGTAGTGATTCGATATGGCCGAAAAGGGGAGGTGCAGTATAGGACCCCATACTGATGCACCATACCAAATATCAAGTGGCTGTCATGTGTAGTTGCTGAGAAAAATGCGACGAAAAAGTCAGGATTTTGAAAATGAAAGGAAACAAGAGGCTCTCAAGAGCCTGTATCGCTCACCTGGACCATGGCTGCCATAGATAAAAGGCATTTCCAATAGGAANTTTTTAGTAACAGCGGCCATGTTGTTTGGTCCTCGGACTAACCGAACACATTTTTTAAACTACATACCCTGGTGATGATCCAGGCCAAGTTTGGTTTCATTTGGCCCAGTAGTTTCAGAGGAGAAGATTTTTGAAGAAAAGTTTACGACGGACGGAGGGACGGACGGACGGAGGGACGGACGGACGACGGACGACGGACGCCAAGTGATGGCAAAAGCTCACCCTGGCTTTAGCCAGGTGAGCTAAAAACTAAACATAAAATTTAGCAGAATACTGTTTTTTTCTAAAATTACAGTATTCATGTTTGGTTTCCATGGCAACCAAAAAATCCACCATCCATTACAACCCATAACAGAACACCATTAAATAAAAGAAAATGTGTCCATGGGACACGGATGCCCCCGCGATACAGATATCGGCAAACAGGAAGTAAATGAGTGACAGACCTGATAAGGGGAGACTCGGTACAACTCATCATACCCAAGCTTCAGACCAAATATCAAATCATTACTGCATACACAAGGTGAGAAATCCTTGACGAAAAATTTCAATATATGGCTATAATGGGAAAAAATCAAAGTCGTCGTCAAACAGGTAGTAGATGAGTGACAGACTTGAAAAGGAGAGACACGGTACAACTCATCATACTAAAGCTTCAGACCAAATATCAAATAATTACTGCATACACAAGCTGAGAAATCCTTGATGAAAAATTTCACTATATGGCTATAATGGGAAAAAATCATAGTTGTCGTCAAACAGGAAGTAGATGAGTTACAGACTTGAAAAAGGGGATACACAGTACAACTCATCATACTAAAGCTTCAGACCAAATATCAAATCATTACTGCATACACAAGCTGAGAAATCCTTGATGAAAAATTTCAATATATGGCTATAATGGGAAAAAATCATAGTTGTCGTCAAACAGGAAGTAGATGAGTTACGGACTTGAAAAAGGGGATACACAGTACAACTCATCATACTAAAGCTTCAGACCAAATATCAAATCATTACTGCATACACAAGCTGAGAAATCCTTGACGAAAAATTTCAATATATGGCTATAATGGGAAAAAATCAAAGTCGTCGTCAAACAGGAAGTAGATGAGTGACAGACTTCAAAAGGAGAGACACGGTACAACTCATCATACTAAAGCTTCAGACCAAATATCAAATAATTACTGTATACACAAGCTGAGAAATCCTTGATGAAAAAATTCAATATATGGCTATAATGGGAAAAAATCATAAGTTGTCGTCAAACAGGAAGTAGACAACTTACGGACTTGAATAGGGGAGACAGAGTACAACTCATCATACTAAAGCTTCAGACCAAATATCAAATCATTACTGCATACACAAGCTGAGAAATCCTTGACAAAAAATTTCAATATATGGCTATAATGGGAAAAAATCAAAGTCGTCATCAAACAGAAAGTAGATGAGTGACAGACCTGAAAAGGGGAGACTCAGTACAACTCATCATACCCAAGCTTCAGACCAAATATCAAATCATAACTGTATACACAAGCAGAGAAATCCTTGACGAAAAATTTCAATATATGGTTATAATGGGAAACAAGAGGCTCTCAAGAGCCTGTATCGCTCACCTGGACCATGGCTGACATAGATAAAAGGCATTTCCAATAGGAAAAATGAAAAATAAAATTTAGCAGAATACTTTTTTTTCTAAAATTACAGTATTCTTGTTTGGTTTCCATGGCAACCGAAAGATCCACCATCCATTACAACCCATAACAGAACACCATTCAAAAAAAATTTGGGCAGGGGTTCCCTTATNATTACTGCATACACAAGCTGAGAAATCCTTGACGAAAAATTTCAATATATGGCTATAATGGGAAAAAATCAAAGTCGTCATCAAACAGGAAGTAGATGAGTTACGGATTTGAAAAGGGGAGACATGGTACAACTCGTCATACTAAAGCTTCAGACCAAATATCAAATCATTACCGCGTACACAAGCTGAGAAAATTTTCGGACGTACGTAAGGACGGACGTACGGACAAGGGTAAAACTTAATGCCCCCGTCGCCTAACGGCGGTGGCATAAAAAAAATTTGGGCAGGGGTTCCCCTTATAATCAAGGTAATACATAATGCTGAAATTGAAACATTCAGACCACAATTCAAAAAATTTGGGCAGAGGTTCCCCTTAAAATCAATAGGGCCAATGTAAAAACTATGTTCCAGATGGTGGCCATCTTGGATGAGGTATGGACCTGCCAGATACATTTTTTGGATGGGACCACCTAAGATTTGTGGCTTAGTTTGGTTCTAATTGCACCCGTAATTTCTGAGAAGAAAATCTTTGAATGTATATTCCATAGGGTTCAATGTTAAAACTATGTTCCTGCTGGCGGCCATCTTGGATGAGGTACAGACCTGCAAGATACCTTTTTTTGGAAAGGACCATCTAAGGACCATTGTGACTAAGTTTGGTTCTAATTGGACTTGTAGTTTCTGAGAAGAAGATCTTTGAATGTATTTACCATAGGGTCCAATGTTAAAAGTATGTTCCCCGCTGGCAGCCATCTTGGATGAGGTACATACCTGCTTGGATGAGGTACATACCTGCAAGATAACTTTTTTGGAAGGGACCATCTAAGGACCATTGTGGCCTAGTTTAGTTTTAATTGGACTGGTAGTTTCTGAGAAGATCTTTGAATATCTTTTCCATAGGGTCCAATGTTACAACTATGTTCCTGCTGGTGGCCATCTATGATGAGGTACATACCTGCCAGATACCTTTTATGAATGGGACCATCTAAGGGCCATTGTGGCTTAGTTTAGTTTTATTTGGACTAGTAGTTTCTGAGAAGATGATCTTTGAATGTCTTTTCCATAGGGTCCAATGTTAAAACTATGTTCCCCACTGGCGGCCATCTTGGATTAGNTTGGAAGGGACCATCTAAGGACCATTGTGACTAAGTTTGGTTATAATTGGACTGGTAGTTTCTGAGAAGAAGATCTGTGAATGTAATTTCCATAGGGTCCAATGTTAAAACTATGTTCCCCGTTGGCGGCCATCTTGGATTAGGTACAGACCTGTCGAATACCTTTTTTGGAAGGGACCATCTAAGGAGCATTGTGACTAAGTTTTGCTATAACTGGACAGGTAGTTTCTGAGAAGAAGATCTTTGAATGTCTTTTCCATAGGGTCCAATGTTAAAACTATGTTCCCCGCTGGCGGCCATCTTGGATTAGAGCTGTCGGATACCTTTTTTGGAAGGGACCATCTAAGGACCATTGTGACTAAGTTTGGTTATAATTGGACTGGTAGTTTCTGAGAAGAAGATCTTTAAATGTCTTTTCCATAAGGTCCAATGTTTAAACTATGTTCCCCGCTGGCGGCCTTTTTGGATCAGGTACGGACCTGCTAGATACCGTTTTTGGAAGGGACCATCTAAAGACCATTGTGACTAAGTTTGGTTATAATTGGACTGGTAGTTTCTGAGAAGAAGATCTTTGAATGTGTTTACCCATAGGGTCCAATGTTAAAACTATGTTTCCCGTTGGCGGCCATCTTGGATGAGGTACGGACCTGCCGGATACCTTTTTTAAGGGGGACCACCCAAGGACTATTGTGACCAAATTTGGTTCCCATTGGCACAGTGGTTTCAGAGATCTTTAAATGA
Organism: Modiolus philippinarum; assembly: GCA_002080025.1. Classification (NCBI taxonomy): domain Eukaryota; kingdom Metazoa; phylum Mollusca; class Bivalvia; order Mytilida; family Modiolidae; genus Modiolus; species Modiolus philippinarum. The sequence goes on from MJUU01000765.1 coordinate 162,588, forward strand.
AAAGTTTACGCCAGACGGATGGACAACGGACGGACGAAGGACGCCAAGTGATGGCAAAAGCTCACCCTGGCATAGCCAGGTGAGCTAAAAAGTCACAAAGTCAGTAAACGGGAAGTGGTGATTCAATATGGCTGAAAAGGGGATGTCAGTATAGGACCCCATATTGATGCACCATACCAAATATCAAGTGGCTGTCATGTGTTGTTGCTGAGAAAAATGCGACGAAAGTATGTGTGACGGACGGACAGATGGACGGACAGAGGTAAAACAGTATACCCCCCTCCTTCCGCGCGGCGGTATAATAAAAAGCGGCAATAACTCCTATGTGGGTTGTCAGATTTTCTTCAAAATTGCAGAACATGTAGATCTTACTATGCTGACTATTTTTGTTATATTAACTTCACTTTGAACTTCTACCATTTTCAATATATAAGACTAAAAGTAACTAAAAACATTTTTACAGAAAAGGGGCAATAACTCCAAGACGGGTAAATGGATATTCTTCTCAATTGCAGGGCAGGTAGATCTCATCATGCTGATCATTTTTACCACATGTCAGAATTTTGATATCTGTAATGGTTTTTGAGTAATTTGCAAAAAACAGCAATTTACCTCTATGTTCTATTTTTAGTAACAGCAGCCATGTTGTTTGGTCTACGGTCATAAAAATCACAAACTTGAAAGAGCATACCCTGGTGATGATTCAGGCCAAGTTTGATTAGTATTGGCCCAGTAGTTTCAGAGGAGAAGATCTTTGAACGGACGGACGGACGACGGACGGATGGACGACTAACAGACAACGGACGCTGAGTGATGGCAAAAGCTCAGATGTCCTTTGGCCAGGTGAGCTAATAATTTAAAGAAAAAAAAACCATCATGCTGATGAAATATAAAGATTTCACATATTTCTTTTAATTGCAATTTTGGTCCCTCTGACCCCTTATAGCTTGGTCACGATTAGAGCTACGCCAAATCCGTTGAATATTACTTATAGCTCACAATTAGAGGAATGCAAAGAAAAAATCCCGTCAAAATCTGATGAAAAATAAAGATTTCATATATTTCTTTTAATTGCAATTTTGGCCCCTCTGACCCCTTATAGCCCAAAAGGGTAAGAGCTACATCAAATCTGTCGACATACTACTGAAAGCTTGCATTGAGAGGAATGCAAAGAAAATAATCTCATCAAAATCTGATCTAAAATAAAAGATTTCACATTTTTCTAAAATTTGCAATTCTAACCTCTTTGACCCCTTAAAGCTCAGAAACGGAAAGCGCTACATCAAATCTGTTGACATACTACTGAAAGCCTACAATGAGAGGAATCTAAAGAAAAGAATCCCATTGAAATCAGATAAAAATTAAAATTTTAGGTTATCTGCATGTTTGCAATTTGGTCCCGTTGGGCCCTCATAGCTTGGAAATAAAACAAGTTATCAAAAATCAGGTGGTGCAGCACTATGTTAATTTTTCATAAGAAATCCATTGCAGTAAAACTCCATCAAAATAGGACTAAAAATAAAAATTTGAAATTTTTGAAATTCGCCCCTTTTAGGCCCATTGAACAGTACACCTGTTGTGAAATCTGTTGGCATACTCCAGATTGGAAATTTTCCAAGGAGTACACTGAAGGAAACCCCATAAAAATCTGATAAATAATAAAGATTTTACAGTCAAATATGTGAAAACACCCAATTTAACCCCTTTTGGCCCCTTTTTCTGAAAAGGGTGGGGGCCATAAACCTTAAATTAAAACCAAAGCTTAACCTTATGCCAATAAACCTCATACTGAAATTTGAAGATGATCTGTCCATTAGAAACAAAGTTATGCTGGCAACAGGTGTTGACGAAGCCGATGCAGACGATGATGCTTAAGACTGCGCCATGCCATAATATGACCGCAAAAAATTTTGCTGTCATATAAAAAATCAAAAGATCAAAGCAATTTGCCCCAAATTTGCAAAAGCTTCGTGTGAGTCTCACATAAATCGTGTGACACTTGACAGGTCTGCTGTTAAGCGTTCTATGCAGTCAAGTGATGTTATGTCTACGGACACATTCTATTGTGACAGATCTTATGTCTACTTACGAGGCCTGTCAAACACGTTCTGGTGTTCTTTAAATAGCTCTGCTGATGCTATACTTGCTACAAACCGTTGACCAAACCAGAATGATGCAATTGGTCCATACTGACTGTGGATATCCAGCAGAAATTCATGGAGACTTCCAGCTCTATTTATATCTGGTAGATTGCCATCTCTTTCAATAATAAAATGACAGATATGTTTAGTACATTGATCATTTGTATAATCAAAAGAATCTCTGAACCTCTATGGCTTACCTGGACCATGGTTCCAGGACAGTCGAACTGTCGAATATAACTATGATATATTTGTACACATGTAGCATGCTCAAGTAGATTCAAGGAAATTTTTAATTTGTTCCTTTCAGAGTATGTCTATGAAATCTACAGGAAAAATGTTGGTTTGGTGGATCATTCCTTCCACTGACCCTAGTCACAAATATTATGGCAGCTAAAATAAAAATGGTAAATATACATGTACATCAGATGTACATGTGTATAAGTCAGAAAGAGAAAATTAAAAGGATGTATAAATTAAGCAAATGGATTGGGCACAAGTTTTGCAACATAGCATTGACATCCAAATCTTATGTGATGACTTTAAATTTATTGTTAGTTTAGCGGCCTATTGTTACTTTCCTTGTCTTTTTAATGATTCTCTCTGTTTATTTACATGATTGTACATAAATGTCCTTGAATTTTACATATAGATACTATCACTGAGTCTAGCTAAAATGGGATGAACATTTATTACAAACAGAACTTCAAAGGCATACACACCCCATCCACAGACAAACACACACTCAAACACCGAAAACAGTATATTCCCTAACCCAGATGGGGAGTGGGGTATAAAAAGGTGCATAAATTAAACAAATGGATTGAGCATAAGTTTTGCAACTAAGCATTGACATTCCAAATCTTGTTTGGAGACTTAATTTATCTTCAGTTCAGTGGTCTGTTGTTACCGTCCAATATTTTACGAAAGGATATGGAGTAAATGAACATGAGACCATAACACATATGTTAACTTCAACTGCAACAACTCCAACGAGCCGCACGGCCACCTCGGAAATCAACCCCCCACCAGCAGCACCACAACCCAAACAAAGGAAATCCATAATTTCAAAAAATGTCAAAAATGCATAAAACCAAACGAAATCCGAATAATTAGTACTATCAAACAGAGCTAAGGACAAAACTACGATGGAGGGAGTTAATCCTTAGGTTTTAGAATTTACATAAATTTAGATAATAGTAATTGAATAAAGCGTACACATGAGATATTATCTCATGTACAAGAACACCACATCTAAGAAAAATAATGTCTGTTTAATGTTTCTCTCTGCTTATTTACATCTTTGTCCGTATGTTTGTACATATATGTCCTTGAATTTTATATATATTGCCTTGGAAAGTAATTAACAACTTATTTGTTTACTGTTGAGAAGTTCGCATTTCTTGTGTCATTGTTAAACTTGTATCAATGGCCTTTTGTACATTTCCATCGTGGCTAAAATAAAATTTTCTTTTGTTTGCTGTTGCCTCGCTACCCCAAAAAATTGGCCCTACTAAAAAATGTCATTGATGTTTTGAATATAAATTTGTTTGATTTTTATCTGCTGTTATTCAACCTATGTCCTTGTAAACATTGTTGCATTGTGCATCAAAACATTTTGCATGGTGACCCCTGCCCTTCTCTCCAGAATTTTATAATACGCATCCTGAATACACATTGACAAAATATTCTGAAATTTTTATTTTCTTACATCAAGCTTTGAAGGGTATTTTCTTAGTGTGGAATCACAAAAAATATCCTAAAGAATTATGTTAATCCTTCCAAATTTTCAAAAGACTGAAACTCAAAAATGAGTATGATGTTGGACTCTGTTTAAACATCAATAAGGGCTTGAAGCAGATCAAGCCATTAAAGTGAAGCTGTTTCAGCAGTGTAGGACAAACATTAAAAAAAAATAGTAAATAAAGGGCACAGGCACATGTTCTTGTTAAAATACGAAATGGTGAAATTTGGAAGTCATGAAAAACTGCATAGATTATATGTTGCATAGCTAAATTCCATGCTCTTTATAGACTTATAGACTTAATAACTTCCTTCAATAAAAAAATAATTTCCCTACTTATCTACCTAATATGAAAATACCTCAGTAGGAAAAAAGATTTTTTTAAGATTTGCCTCATCTGTAAAAAATATTTCATTCAGACTTTCAAAATACTATATATCATGTAAATACTAATTTATTGTAAATTTTTATTGACAAATATAACTAGAGCTGTCGCCAAATGGCAATAAGTTATTCCCCCACTCATTGAACTCTGAATCAATATATGGTAAGCGCAAAATAAGTGCATGTGGACACATTACAAGTGCAGACACAGACACAAGTATGGACACAATGATATGATTACAAGAAATAAACGTAGTAACCCACAGAAACTGCATTCAGTGTCTGCATACCAAGCTTGAAATTAATCCCTCTTGCAGAATTTGAGAAAAATGCAAAGAAAAATTCAAGTTTCAATTCTTTTTGTAACTAATAGAAAAAAGAAGGGAAACGGGGAATGTGTCAAAGAGACAACGACCCAAAGGGGAGTAATAACAACTCAAAGCCACCATAAGATCTTCAATGAACGGTAAGTCCTCATGTCTTCATACAGGAAGTACATATCTGACGAGACTCGAAATATAATGAAAAAATGACAAGTCAGTAAACAAGGTAAACAGGAAGCTTAATTTTGAAAGGTCTGGAATGATCATACAAAGCTAGAGACAAAATTTCAGATCTGTACCTATACCATTGCTGAGATAAATGCAATGAAAATCAGTTACAAACAGATCTTCAAAAACACCCACCCACCTAAACAAACACACACCCACACACACAGACTGAAAACAGTATATCCCCTATCCCAGATGGGGAGTGGGGGTATAAAAAGGTGTATAAATCAAACAAATGAAATTGGCATAAGTTATGCAACTTAACATTGACATCCAAATCTTGTATGGAGACTTTAGATTTATCTTCAGTTTACTGGTCTGTAATTACTGTCCTTTTCTGTTTTATGTCTTTCTCAGTTTATTTACAAATTTGTACATACATGTCCTTGAATTTTATTTGTTGCCTTGAGAAGTGATTAACAACTATTTGTTTACTGATGAGCTATTTGATAGTGTAGGTGTGCCAAAATTGTTTACGTACATGTTTTAAACTAAGTGTAAATTGAGGATTGGAAATTAATAAAACTGTTTCAAGAGTTGATTATACAACAGCTTCCTGTTTTACTACAGAAAGCTGTCTTTTGAAAAGTACAGTAGAGTTCGTTTGTAATTAATTCCAGGGGACTCCGGATTTTATTTCTTTATAAGCATCGTTCGTTATAAGAGAAATCATGTAGTATTACCAACTTCCGAAATCTTCTTCTAATTTTTTTTTAATATCTCTTAAAAGTTGCGCTCCATTATTGAAATATGCGATGATTTGCGCAAAACAGTAGACAGGTAAACGATTTGTTTGTTAAACAATCTTTCTTTATTATATCAGTTAAATTTTGAACAATTAAAATATCGTTTGCGTTTAAAATGTCTTCGTTATAAGCCTGATTTCGTTATAAGCCTTCCAAAGTATGTTGTTTTAATATTGTTGGGACCAGGGATTTTTATTTACTTCTTTATAAGCCTGATTTCATTATAAGCCTTCCAAAGTATGTTGTTTTAATATTGTTGGGACCGGGGATTTTTATTTACTTCTTTATAAGCCTGATTTCGTTATAAGCCTTCCAAAGTATGTTGTTTTAATATTGTTTGGACCGGGGATTTTTATTTACTTCTTTATAAGCCTGATTTCGTTATAAGCCTTCCAAAGTATGTTGTTTTAATATTGTTGGGACCGGGGATTTTTATTTACTTCTTTATAAGCCTGATTTAGTTATAAGCCTTCCAAAGTATGTTGTTTTAATATTGTTGGGACCGGAGATTTTTATTTACTTCTTTATTAGCCTGATTTCGTTATAAGCCTTCCAAAGTATGTTGTTTTAATATTGTTGGGACCGGGGATTTTTATTTACTTCTTTATAAGCCTGATTTCGTTATAAGCCTGTTTGTTATAAACGAACTCTACTGTATATAAATGAGAAACATCTATGGATTATCTCCGTGTACCAGTATATATGCTCAAAGTGGAGATATTGATATTGAATTTAAAAATTATCTCCACTTCCATAATATATAACTAACTTGGTACAGACCAATGTTTGTCATTAGACAAACAAACAAATTTTTTAGATAAACGTTGAAAAATCGATAAAGACACTAAGAATTCATTTGATTTTGCAAAATTAATTCAAAAATAACCTATCAACTGATTTTCAATTGTTTTGTAAAATTAATCATTTAAGGGGGTAGACCTGGGTAGGCCTAAAATTTTCCGCTCGTTTAATTTTCTTGATATTTTCAGTATTAAAACTACATATGTTCATGTCCACTTTAAGCAATTTTCAACAATTTCTTCCGTCCCGTTTTATGTCTAGTGGTCATCAAAGATACCTTGTTTCCTCTTGTTATTTGGTCCGTTCAGGACTTGATTGTGATGTATAAAATTGGCTCTAATTAAATTTGTATTTGATTTAGAATGATTGCAAATGCAAAATTCTGTAGTTTAGACATGTCTGAAAGTAAGCACGAAAAATGATAGTAAATTTAACAACTTTGAACAGAAATAAGTGGGCGTTCTGAACTGTATAGGCTGAAATTTTGACTCTATTTTGATCACTTTCAAACACCTCTAGTAAAAAATTCTGTCGTTTAATTTTCACCAAAAACTGAGAATAGAAAGAAAACTGATATATGAAAGATATATCAAAATTTTAGAAAATTCTACCGTCCTATTTTTTCTTAATTTAGAACAAGTGTGGATTGTATTGCAAGGCAATAAAGAAGTCCCCTACCGGTGGAATAATTCAGTATACCAGCAAAAAAAGTTAAAGAAGAAAAGTTTTCCGAGCGCAAGGCCTATGACTTCATCAAAAATCAATGGACCCAACCCATACTCAAACTTGATCTGTAACCCATAGTAGTTGATTAACAATGCAAATATCAGCTTAATATCTGAAATGGTCCGGAAAACCTATATTTTACCAAAATTTTCTAAGTC
>MJUU01000765.1:170856-187143 GCA_002080025.1 Modiolus philippinarum
GACTGACGAAGTGCAAACCTAAAGTCCCCTTCGGCAAAGCCGGTAGGGGACTAATAAAGTGGGTAAAAATCAAAAAAATTGCTGAATCTGTACTATAAATTACCTCCCTTGGAAGAAATCTGACTTTTACAGATTTTCATTATCTTTGGACAGTATTGCATAAATGAAGGATAAAATGGACTCATTATAAATAACTGGATGTTGAGTATTTGTTTTCATGACAAAGTGAATATTTATTTGCTGTGTGGAAAAAATTTTACAGTTCTAAAATTTTGATCATACCTATTGCAATGATTCTATTTGTTTGTGTAAGTAATGAAAAAGTGAAAAACAGAGTTATCTCCTCCTACCCCAGGTCTACCCCCTTAAAGGCATGGCCATAATATCAACTTGTAGTGTTGGAATGGTACAAATGCCCTTGCACTCTTACAAAAATCAAAGAAAAATGACCAAACTAAAACCTGACTCTAAGGCATCAGGGTGAGCCAACATATCAAACAAGAGGCTCTCAAGAGCCTGTAGCACTCACCTGGCCCTTGATTAACATAGACATTTTATGTTAAAGAGCTCTTATATATAATTAAACTATAAATCCAATATCCCTAATTAGTTAAAGGGGAGAAGACCTCTGTTAGTTTAACATTGGACCCCATGGGAAACACTAAGTTCCCCGATGGCTGCCATGTTGGATATCTCGCTGACCTGAAAAACACCTTTTTGCAAGGGACCACTCAATGACTATTGCGGCCAAGTTTTGTTCCAATTGGCTCAGTACATTCAGAGGAGAAGATCTTTGAATGTGTTTTCCCATAGGGTCCAATGTTAAAGCTATGTTCCCCACTGGCAGCCATGTTGGATATAGTGCGATCCTGAAAAACACCTTTTTTGCAAGGGACCACCTTAAAGGACTATTGTGGCCAAGTATGGTTCCAATTGGCTCAGTAGTTTCAGAGAGGAACATCTTTGAAAGTGTTTTCCCATAGGGTCCAATGTTAAAACTATGTTTCCCCTGGCGGCCATCTTGAATATCGTGCTGACCTGAAAAACACATTTTTTGCAAAGGACCACCTAAGGACTATTGTGGCCAAGTTTGGTTCCAATTGGCCCAGTAGTTTCAGAGAAGATCTTTGAATGTGTTTTCCCATAGGGTCCAATGTTAAACTATATCCCCCGCTGGCAGCCATGTTAAATGTAGCGCAATCCTGAAAACACCTTTTTGTAAGGAACCACCCAAAGACTATTGTGGCTAAGTTTGGTATCAATTGGCTCAGTAGTTTCAGAGAAGAAGATCTTTGAAAATGTTTTCCCATAGGATCCAATTTTAAAACTATGTTTCCCGCTGGCGGCCATCTTGAATATAGCACTGACCTGAAAAACACCTTTTTTGTAAGGGACCACCCAAAGACTATTATAGCCAAGTTTGGTTCCAATTGGCTCAGTAGTTTCAGAGAAGAACATCTTTGAAAGTGTTTTCCCATAGGGTCCAATGTTAAAACTATGTTTCCCGCTGGCAGCCATCATGGAAATCGGACGGACCTAAAAAACACCTCATTTGTAAGGGACCACCAAAGGACTATTGTGGCTAAGTTTGGTTCCAATTGGCCCAGTAGTTTCAGAAAAAAGAATTTGAAACGTTTTTTCCATAGGGTCCAATGTTAAATTTTGGTCACAGCTGTTGGCCATCTTGGATGACGTACAGACCTGAGCAACACAATTTTCAAAGGGGACCACCCAAGGACTATTGTGGCCAAGTTTGGTTTCAATTGGCCCAGTGGTTTCAGAGGAGAAGATCTTTGAATGAAAAAAGTTATGGACGGACGGACGATGCAAAAGCTCAACCTGGCATAGCCAGGTGAGCTAAAAATATGACAATAGGGGCAACCTATGGAAGGGCGTCAAGAGGAAAATCACTCTTCATAAATTCGGGAAGGTCACAATTTATTCGAATATGTCATATTTCATAAGTTCAGGAATGTCATAATTAATATTCTGTAAATGTTGCATTTCATAAGTTCAGGATCGTCATACTTAATTTTAATTTAAAACCTACAATGACACCTAACGTCTTCTGCTACATGTTATCCCATTGGTCATTTTTGGCTATCTAAATTTTAATATCAATACAGTAGGTTGTATTCAAAAAGCTGTACTGTGAAAAATATTGCCTTTTTATCTACTGAATATTTTTATTCTGCATACCTTCTTAACTATCTGCTAAAACAAAATTAAGTGGCAATATACATCATACGAAACAACAGAAAAACCAGGGAGATTTTCTTGATCGGTGTATCACTAAAAACAGCCTCTCTACATATAGAAGGGCTTGACGCCCTTTATCAAGTCTATATACTGTACATTTGTATCTCCAGCTGTGTTCAAAAAGGTCCAGAAAACCACTGTTTCATGAGAGTCCAAGCAGCAATAACTCCTACAAAAATGGGGGAGTCTAGATGAAACACAAGGTGGATCCAGACTTTTTGCTTAGGGAGCGGCCCATAATTTTTCAAAAGGGGAGGGGGGCAGAACCAAATTTTCCAAAAACCCCTAGGAATTTTAAATATTTTCCAGCCTAAGGGGAACCTGGACACCCCTGGGCCCCCTTGATCTGCCACTGCAAATTCAAAACTGTAACTTATCTAGATAAACTCACATACGAAGTCAGTCTCAAGCGCTCTCCATAAAAACTTGGACAAGGTTATTTCATGAAAATTTAAAGTCCAAAGGAAAATAACTAATCTGTAGCTCGCCAGGGTTAACTTGCATACCACATATCAAGTAAATATCTCAAATGATCCTAATAAAAAGTCCAACGAACTGTTACTGCTTGAAATTTAAAATCCAAAGGGCAATAACTCTAGACAACACTCAACCTATTACATGTATCATTATACATCAAGAAATATTGTATTAAATTTCAGTAATGGAACAACAGCTTTCAGCTGAAAGGAAATATATGGATGCCTACACATTTTTACAGTTGAATATAAATGACCAAGTTCAAAAAGATTATCATTCCTAAAGATGATATTTATGACAACACAAACTGTTAGGCAATCTTGTTAAGGTGGGTCACTCTTTATGTCCAGAACTTTATATTGATAAGTCAGTGTGTTAGATGATTATAAAAACAAAAGTTTGACCAAAAAATTTGATAGGTCAGTGTGCTTATTTTGGAGTTAAGCTTTTGAACTGAACCCTCATGATTTTCCATTGACATCAAATTGAGATTTTGTTCATTTAAAATTCCATGAGAATTTAAAGTATTTCACAAATTTTTTATAAGAAGTCTTCATATAAAATTTTAAATAAACATGTCCTGTCAGTGTGACAAGTGTCAAACCTTAAGATTTTTTATTGCAATCCCATGAACTGAAGTTCTGTTGAGGAATCAATGACATCAATGTATAAAACTCAACTTTGTAAATGGACATAAATCTGTAATAAATAGCTTAGGTATTTCAGAAAGAACGATAGACAGGCACTGTAAAAATCAGGAAACTTAACTCCAAATAGACCACAGTATAGTGGACTTTTAACAGGCAAATGGGTGCCAGGCAAGGAGCAGATCATGCTTACCCTTCCTAAGCCTGATGATACCTCAGCTTTTTTAGGGGTTCAAAATGCTAGTGCTTTAGTTTTATGGCTTTCTTGATCATTTTTGTTATTTGTTTGTCTTTCTCATGCTGTCTCAATTTGTGTTTGATATAAATTGCCTTGTATTTTAATTTTTGATTTTGGGATTTTCTCCTCACTTTTGCTTTGGTATCCATTTGGTATATACTTACTCCTTAGATGTTGGATCTGGTCCTGGTATTGAGCTTGGTTTACTGGACCCCTTTTAAAATACAAAAAGAAAAAAATTAGTCCTGTGGAAGAAAAAGTTTAATTTAATAATAATTATTAGAACAAGATGTGTTTGTGAAACACTATGCCCCCAGTAGCAACCATGTCTACAATACAAACTTGCTAAAATTGCAATCACTAGAAATTAAGGTTAAGTAGACAATTGTACTAAGCTCCATTAGAACTATTCACATGAAGAATATCAAGCGTCTTACAATCATTATTAACAAGCTAAAAGCAAAATCTATATTTTGACCTTGTGACCACTGTGACCTTGACCTTTGACCTGATATTATTAAAATTTGCATAATGGTGTTCAGTTTCATATGACCAATATACAGGCCAAATATGAAGGTCCTATCACATCTGGTTGAAAAGATATAGGCAATGTTAAAGTTTTTGTTGAAGTTTTCAAATTTGCACTCATTGACCTTGACCTTTGACCTGACCCAAATTTTTTTGGTATATTTGTATTAAGCTTTATTAGATCTATTCACATATATAATATCAAGCCTCTATCAATTGTAATTAACAAGCTATAGCAAAATCTAGATTTTGACCTTTTGACCTCTGTGACCTTGACCTTTGATCTGACCTTAGTGAAATTTGCATAATTGTGTTCAACTTCACACGACCAATATACAGGCCAAATAAGAAGGTCCTATCACATCTGGTTGAAAAGATATAGGCAATGTTAAAGTTTTTGTTGAAGTTTTCAAATTTGCACTCAGTGACCTTGACCTTTGAACTGACCCAAATTTTTTTGGTATATTTGTATTAAGCTTTATAAGATCTATTCACAGATATAATATCAAGCCTCTATGAATTGTAATTAACGAGCTATGGAAAAATCTAGATTTTGACCTTTTGACCTCTGTGACCTTAACCTTTGACCTGACCTTAGTGAAATTTGCATAATTGTGTTCAGCTTCACATGATCAATACACATACCTATCACAATTGGTTTAAAAGTTATGAGCCAGGTTAAAGTTACAGACAGACATACATACATACATACATACAGACAGGGCAAAAACAATATGCCCCCGATCTAAAGATCCGGGGGCATAAAAAGATTTGAATGCAATGATATGAATTACGAATACCATAACACAGTAACAATGTTTATGCAGTTTGTGAACAATGAAAATCAAGCTCATCCGTCAGAAGTACATGTATATGATACTGGAAGGTTCACAAAATGGTTAGACCATGATTACGAAATAAAAGTCTAAAAGTTTCGATTTAGGCCTTTCAGACTCTTGTTCATCAATCACAGGTGTGGTACTTGTTTATATCATTATAAACATGGTGAATATCTGAATTGTAGAAAATAATTTAAATCGATATCTCTGCAAAATTGACGCTCTACAAAGTTTTCATGTCTGTATTCTTAAATCAACAGTCTTTCTCTATACTGAATGAAAACAATTAGTAATTATGTTAATTGACACTTTATCCTGTATATAAAAAATATTTACTTCATATACACCAAGGAAGTTAAAGCATTACAGTAAAACCTGTCTATATCAAACCCCTTTGAGACTAAACATACATGTATATACAGTAGCTAATCATTCAGGTACTCAGTTAAAACAAGTTTAGAGTATGCGTACATGTATTGATACAAAGACGATCCAACACAGACACGATCAAAGTGAATTCCGGTTTTCGGTTTGGTGAAGAGAGATTTCACTGTTCATAAATAGAACTCAACATTGTACCTGCTAAATATGATTTGATCATAGACCATGTACTAGTAGACCCAAGTAAATTACAAAACTCTGATGTAAACAATTTAACCATTGTGTTTTCTGTTTGCTTATGTCTGGATAATTTGTATGTTTTTATTTGCATTGCTGTATTTTCATATTGACTAAAATGGTTGAATAGATTATCTTTTCATTGCAAAGTATTTAAATATCTCAACCAATTCATTCCTGACAAAAGTACCAGGGAATAGAAGTTTAACATAACACCTCTGTCAGGATCTTCCTGGTACAGTTTCAATAAATAAATGTTTAAAATTATTAATAAATGTTATATAATTCATTATTACAACTTATCATCAACAAGTATAATAACATATATGATGATTACAATTGACAAGAATGCATACAAGAGCATTCAAGCATATAAAGGCATAGTTTTCCTTTTTTTTGTTTTGTAGGTTGGTTTGTCTACTTGGCTTGTTCTATATTTATGTTGCTGTATCTAGGAAGTTGGTTGATGGCTGTTTGGAGACTTAACACACGTGACAAATGATATATTTCAATATACATGTGGTTCTGCTATGTCGTTTCATTAACTTTTGATTGTCTGTGCAATCTATCTGTTATACTTCTGGGTAGTCTTCATGACTCAGCTCTGCTGTTGGTGTTTATATTATGTTTTCTTTCATGTATGCCTGCCTTAGGCCCAAAAAAAACACAGTAATGGGTCATCATATGATACAATGAAATATTTTTGGGGATAAATGTCCAAGTAATACAGAGGGCATACCTCCTACATGTATCACATTAATTCACATCTGAACCAAAAATTACTTTGCAAGTGTTCTATTCTTCTGTTGTCAACTTACATACTTTCCGATGATTCTCTTTTTTATTACAAATTGAACTAGAGGTACTGTGGCCTGGAGGGACACAAAATGATACCCCCCACTCCCAATTGGAGTAGAACATCCCCAATATAATTTGTCACAAAAAAAATAGTTATAATTACACAATTCCATTTTGTACTGAAAATTTTGTGAAATCTGCGTAAAGAGATCTCTAAAATTAACTAAGTCAGTAAACAGGAAGTTGTTGTCCAGCAATCCTGAAATTGCTACATGTAAAAAAGACATCATTCTAAACTTGCATACAAAATTTTAAATTGCAGTAATAAGTAGTTACTGAGAAAACTGTGACGAAAAATTTCTACGATTGACAAAAGACTAAGTTGGTAAACAGGAAGTAGATGTGCGGCAACCTGGAGATTGCTACTTGTGGTATAGGACATCATTCTAAAATTTCAAAAAGACTGATGAAATCCTGATTCCTGGTGAATTTATTTCTTGGACTTCCGGGCTTAAATAATAAAAATCCAAAAATCCTGAGCTTAAAAACATCTACATGTAAGCCCAACATCCCTAGAAGAGCCCCTCACCTATGGAATAGATAGGAATTGCTTAATTCAATGTATCCCCCCCCCCAAAAAAAAGGAGAAAGGAGAGAAGTATAATATTGAAAGAAACAAGTGCCTGTGTTGGAGTAGCAGCATCAAGGTTAATCCCTTTTGGGATTCGAAGCCAGAGATGTTTTTTGATATTGCCTGCCACCGGGATTCGAAGCCAGAGATGTTTTTTGATATTGCCTGCCTCGGAGGCAGGCAATATCAAAAAACATCAGGCAATATCAAAAAACATCTCTGGCTTCGAATCCTAAAAGGGATTACATCAAGGTCTAAACTAGCTAATGAAATCTTGCTTCCCAATTTTTTACAAGAATACAGCACATCAAATTCTGTGCTCAGATGCATTATAATATTTACGCTTAAAAAGCTTCGAAGCTGGAGAAAAGGGTGCTAGACTATTAACGATGCAGAATTTCAGACTAAGAAACAGTGAAAGTGGGAAAGTGAAAGTAGCCAAGCAAGGGTAACAGATGACGTGCCGGCAAACTGAACATGTGTGGCATTTGGAAGAAAACATATCACTAAGTATTTACCGGATATAAATATAACACTGCTATAATGAGAGCACCAACAAAAACCACAGCAAAAATTGCGAAGTCCAACATCTTTCTTTCCCGAAAAAAACACGTATTCTTGGATATCACTAATTACCAACAAAAAAACGACACGAACTATCAACCATCAACCAGCAAGAACCAGGAACCAATCGTAAGTACTCGACAATTTCCGGTAAACCTTCCGAGTAGTAGTAAAGTACCCAAGATCTACCCAAGTATGGACTTCACATCTCACTGCAATGGACAATTTGCCTTTTCTGTCGATGAACTGCTTTAAACAAAGTTGTGAGAAAATAATTTTGTCTTGAGAAAGCGAATGAAAACTAATTTAAGTACTAGGCACACTCCTGGTGTCAAGATGTTTATGAATATCAAGGATTTCTTGAAACCTAATTAAGTATTGTGGAGTAAATAAAATGGTAAAAAGAAATATATAGGTCCGTGTACTTTTAACTGAGATATATGACATTACAAATTTTGAGGGAAATGGATTTCTCTGGATTTACCCTTAGTTTAACATTAGGACTATTTTTGTCTAAAAGCTGGGAAGTTATATCAAGGATTTTATGAAAACTTGTCAGGTTCTTATTTTGACCTACAGAAGACATTCCTGAAATAAAGAAAATGGGGTTCTGTGTGCAAAATTCTTCATGCAATTGAACTGGAGAAAATCAGAGGAATTCCGAAATCTAACACAAATTCAAAAATGTGATGAGTGAGCCACCTTAACATCAAAAATGTGGAGTCAAGTGAAAAAAAAACACAATTTTCTGCACATGAGCGAAATCCATAGCCCAGAACATTTCTGCTCATAAACCAAATCCATAGCCAGGAAAATCAAATGATTGCTGTCGAAGCTTTTAAGCAATATTTTTGCTAAAATTAAACTTCATTTGTCTGATACATGTATAATCAAATTTTTGGCAGCAGCAGTACTTAGCGATGATGTTATCAATACTAGGACAGCTAGGGTGGAAAAATTTCAGAACATTGAGTAGAATCAAATTAAGATAACTTTTATTTTATTTCAGAACTTCAGCAGAGCCAAATTAAATAACTTTTATGGTATATCATGGAATTTGAAAAGAGCCAAAATATAGAAATGAACTTGGTCATCTTCGATTGTTGCAAAAATCTTTGATTCTATTTTTCATTTACCGGATAAGTATCATTATTTCTTAGAATTCTATCTAGAAACATTTTCCTAGTGAGACAAACTGCAACGAAGTTGACGACTGTAGGAGTTCTCTCTGTGTCGTGTATTTAGGTGTATATCTCGGTATATTACATATGACAAAGTATCCTATCAATTTCATTGGCTGAAACAGTCACGTGATTTTAAAAAATATTTAGCGTATTTTCAGCTTTGTTTTTATTTATATGTATATTGACGCCATGTTTCTATTTTTAAATATATTGACGCTATGTTTTTATTTATGTTATGTTGACGTTATATAACTAAATTTATTTCCAGTTTGACTTTCAAGTCTTATTTTTTCACCGCGAAAGATCTTATAATAGAAATAATAAAAAGTACGGTCTCAGTTACATATATTAAGAGCACGGAGATATTAAACAGTCGAAATCGATACAAATTGGTTTAAAAGTTGTCCCATGGTATTTTTAAGCGCTGCACATATATAGGAAAACAAAAAAGTTTTCTGGTTTCTTTTATTTGAAAATAACAGATGTGTTTGCATATAATTATCCTTTGCACACATGCAACAAACTCACTCTTGTCGGTGTGCAGATTGATTTCATTTTCGCCTTCAACCAGAGCTTCTACTTGGAAATAAATTCAGACGTGTTGACAAAATCTTTCTAGACAAAAATGCAATGAGATACAACCAAAACTACATATGCAATATAACAATAATGGACCTTTTACTCTGTCAATATATTATATATGGACCTGTTTGGGATATATTGACCTCGGACTACGTCCTCGGTCAATATAAACCTAACAGGTCCATATATAACATATTGACCTCTTAAAAAGTCCATAATTGATAAATATCGTTATAAACACGCTTCGCATATAAGTGCACCTCGGGAATACTTATACTAGTATTCAAAAAGAAAATTAGACCTCTTAAACCTGCATTCTCCGCTTGATCGAATAACATTCAAATTTATGTCCAAGTGCGTATCTTGATTACTTTGCATTGTAAAATATCTAGTTTTGCATTATACATCAAGGATAGTACATCATCTTACAGGCAACGTTAAGCCCTTGATATCGACTTTTCCTGCTTGCTGTTAAACAAACCAAAGACAACATTTTTGGAGGAGTTGTTATAGTTGTTAGAGGAATACATATGGATTTCCTATATTTGGGTTCTAGTGCTGCTGATGAGGAATTTTAATTTCCGAAATGGCCATTCAGCTCATTTAAATTATTGCAGTTAAAGATAAAATATGTTTTGTTCATTTACTCCATATCCTTTCGTGAAATATTACACAATTATGGACTTTTGCAGAGGTGAATACGCTTTTTTATTGACCTGTAAACCAATATTCACCGAGACCATCGGTCGAGGTGAATATCTGTGTTTCCAGGTCAATAAAAAAAAGCGTATTCACCGATACAAAAGTTCATGATTGTTTTATTATATAGTTCAATACATTATGACGTCATGAAGTGAATATCAATCCTTTATTTATTCACCTCCAAAGATTTCGTTGGAAATATAGTGTAAAATCAAGACAACTGTATAATAAATAAATTTATTAAAGAATTCACGGCAAGTACTTTAATGCTCCATGAAATTCGCCAAAGTTGTTTGTTTAAGAAAAGTCAAGATTCAATTACATAATAAAGAACTCTTTTTGCTTTTTACATACTTTTGAACATTTTCGTTTTTTTTTTCACATGATAACCTGCTATCTCTGCATTTGAAAAGATTCAAGTTGACCTCAAGACCGTCAGCGGCCGATCTATTCTATTAAAACGGAAGTTTGTATATAACATTCTTTTATTGACAATTGGAAAAGAAATGGTACGAATTCTCACCATGAGCTCCGCATGAGCAGCTTGGAATAATATTGATCAATATTTGCTCTATATGAATAATATATAACTATGACCAATTCTGAAATTTGATTGAGCTGGGGAAACAACCTGTACAAATTTTTGTTAGTTTTAGAGATTTCCTGTCATCATCATGTTCTGTTTTTGTTGAGTTATTTTCTGCTTCAGGTTTGTTTTTGTTTGTTTGGGGGTTTCTGGCATCAACATTGTTTTGTTGGTTTTGAGGTTTTCTGTCATCGGCTATGTTTTGTTTGTGTCTTGGTTTCCTGTCATCAGCGATGCTTTGTTTGTGTCTTCAGCATTGCTTTCTTTGTGTAGGGGGTTTCTGTTATCAATAATATTTCGTTTGTTTGGTTGTATTGTTATCAGCAACTTTTTTTTGTTTTGGGAGATCCATCAGCAATGCTTTGTTTGTTTGGTTTGCGTTTTAGCAATGTTTTGTTTGTTTTGAGTTACCTTTCATTAGCAACGATTTATTTGTTTTGGGGTTTTCTGTCATCATCAATGTTTTAATTCTTTTGGGGTTTATGTCAACAGCATTGTTTTGTTTGAATTTAAGTGTTCTGTTATGAGCACTGTTTTGTTTGTGTTTGGGGTTTTCTGTCATCAGCAGTATTTACTTTGTGTCTTCAAGATTGTTTTCTTTACATTGGGGTTTTCTTTCTTCAGCAGTATTTTTATGTGTTTTGGGTTTTCTGTCGTCTTGTGTAAGGGGTTTCTGTCATCAGCAATGTTTTGTTTGTAATGGGGTTTCTTTCATCTGCAGCAATGTGTTTGCATTGTGGTTTTCTGTCTTCACAAATATTTGTTTGTGCTTTGTTTTTTCTATCACAGCATTGTTTTGAGTTTTCTGTCAACATGGTTTATTTGAGTAGGGTTTTTTCTGTCATCACCAATGTTTTACTTCTTTTGGGGGTTTTGTCAACAGCATAGTTTTATTTGATTTTTCACCAATGCTTTGGTTGTTTTATTTTTTTTTTCTGTCATCAGCAATGTTTTGTTCATGCTGGGTATTATCTGTCATCAGCTCAATTTTGTTTTTGCTGGGTTTGAAGTTTTGTTCAAAACTAACTTCGAATCTCTTTTTACATGATGGTTGTTCACAATGGAGGAAATCATCTAAAAAGAAAATTTAACTTTTTTCATATTTACGGTAAAATCTTACATTTCTTTTGGGTTTTCATGTCCTTATTTATTCTTGAAAATGTTAAATGTTTTAATAAATGATGTGTACTTACACCAAACATTACTGGTGACTATTATTGACTAGTCATTGTTTGGGCAAGATATATCTGTGATATGGTAACAAATGATCTTTGCAAAAGCTAAATCTGAAATTGCCACATTCATCGGTTCCCTAGCAGATTTTTGCGTGCATTTCATACGGGGTCCCTGTCAACCATGTCCAACGCTGGTGACTACTTTTGATGAGAGATCAGTATTAAAGTACAACACTTTAGTAACATTCATGCTATTTTTGGTTTAAATCCATTTATCAGTTATCTAGAAAAAGATCTTTGTTGCATTTCCAATTAGGGACAACAATTGAAACCCTAGTACAAAGGGTTCAGTATTAAACTAAGTTTTCCATTAGTGGCTATGTTGGGTTTGGGATTGGCATCAAAACGAGAACTTCATAAGCCAAAATTCATGCCAAGTTTGGTTAAAATCCATTAAGTGGTACTCCAGATGTTTGAATGCTTTTCGAACATGGTCCAATGTCAAGTTCTCCCTGGCAGCCTGGCAGCCATTTCAATGAAGGATCAGCATATTACAGTAACAACACTTGGTAAGCACATCATAAGATTTCATTCATACCATATGTTTCGTTTAGATCAATTCAACAGTTCTCTAGAAGATCTTTGGATGATAAATTTAAGACATAAGCAAAATGCTGGCAATATCACACCCTTGCATAACCAGGTGCGCTAAAAAAGGGTAAATATAAATGGAATTCAGCATTTCTTTGTTTGGAATTGAAATTTTCTGAAATTACAACAACTAGAGGCTAAAATAAGCTTGTAGCCATCACCTGGCTACTGGTCCAATGGAAGATCTCAGGTGGTTGCCATTTTTGTTTCATGATTGGTGGTAATGTACATATGGAAGATTACCACCATGTAATATTGCCTTGATAATATCAACTGGATATATAAAGTGGATTTAGAAATTTATTTATAAAATTTTCCCCTGGTTCAAATGTCAAACCAAGATCTGTGGTGGTGGCCATTTTGAAGTTATAATTAGAACTGAAATATCACATTTAGTAGTGGGCAATCATGTTACAATGTATTGTTAATATCAACTTGATTTACAGAACCATTTCCAGAATTTTGAATTCACACAATATAGTCCAATGTTTAACTAAGATCATCTTGGATTAATCATAAGTGCTGTAACATCACATTTGGTAGAAAACATCATCATCTAACCATGCAATGTAAATATCATTTTGATGTATAGAACAGTTTTAAAGAATTGGCAGGCTCATTACAGCAATTTTCCTATTACTGAATGCAGTTTCAATAGGATTTTTGGTAGCTCTCCAGGTAATACAATAGGTTTTTCAATAGCAGTTTGATCTTCAAGGAGAAAGGTCACAAAATGCCCATTGATGTGTGCCAATTTACTTGATGTTGATTTCACCCCAGAAATAAAGTACATTTGAAGTATTATTGGTATTGAAACTAATTTTTATAATGGTAAAAAAGAAGGGACAAGCTAGAATAATGTAGACTACATTTTAACAGTGTAACTGTGTAATTTCTAACTTTAATAAAATGAACAAATGCATGTTTATCCTTGTTTGGTTATTCCAATCTTTAAAACAAATTCAGGGTGAACTTGGCTTGTTTCCTTTGAAATTAACAGCAGGTAAACTGGCCCATATCCAGGACAAATAAAACAAGAGGCTAGCTCTCAAGAGCCTGTATCGCTCATCTGGGTCCTACAGCACTATAATTCCCAATTGATGGTCCATCTTTGGTGGTGTATGTACATAAAAATCAGAAACTTTTTGTAAAATTTAATTAAAATTGTTCAAGCAGTTTCAGAGAAGATTTTTGAATGCAGTTTCCAAACTTAAGGGGTCAATGTAAATCTACGTTCCCTGCTGGCAGCTATTAAACATAAAACTTTGAAGAGGTTCACATAAGGACTATCATATCAAAATTCTACTGAAATTGTTCAAGCAGTTTCAGAGGAGAAGATCTTTTTATGCATTTCCCACTGGGTCCAATGTTAAACTAAGTTTTGCTACTGGTTGCCATGTCGGAAGACAGGTCAGCACCAAAGTAACAAGCTTGGTCAAAATCTCACAAGTTTCATTTATGCATTGTTTAAATTGAATCCATTCAATGGTTTTCCATGATATCTTTGTATGCATTTCCCCTTAGGGTCCAATTCATTGCTGGCAGCCATGTTGGATGATGGATCAGAACTGAAGTAACAACACTTGATCAGCTTCCCGTAAGCAAAGTTTGGATTAAATCTATTAAGCAGTTCTCCAGAAGAAGATCTTTTGTTAAATTAAGTTCACAGCTGGTGACACCTGGTCAGCACCTGACAGGCATCATTCATGTCATGTTTGATTTAAATCCATTCAGCAGTTCTCTAGAAGATCTTTGTGTGCATTTCCCATAGGGTCCAATGCTGTCAGTCATTTAAGATGACAGATTGGCACCAAAGTAGTAACACTTGGTAAGCATCTCATAAACATCATTCATGCCAAGTTTGGTTCAAATCCATTCAGTGGTTCTTTGGATGCAAAGAACCAATAGGGTCCAATGTTAAAATTAAGATCCCCGCTGGCGGCCATGTTGGATGATGGATTGGCACAAAAGTAACAACACTTGGTCAGCACCTCATAAGCATCATTCATGCCCAGTTTGGTTCAAATCCATTCAGTGGTTCTCAAGAAAAAGTTCTTTGTATGAATTTCCCATTAGGTCAAATGGTAAACTAAGTTCCCCGCTGGCGGCCATCTTGGAAGTGGTCGGAAAACTTGAACATGTTCAATAAAATATAGTCCTTAACTTGCTGAACATTTTTGCAATTTAAACTTGACCTCTATCTTAAAGCGTTTTTGAAATATAGGACAAAAAGTAAAAAATCATGAAAAATTTGACCAATAAAGGACCACAACTCATATATAGGTACTTGGATTTTCTTAAAAATCCATGTGGGTAGATCTTAACATGCTGAACATTTTTGCAATTAAAACATTACCTCTATCTGTTATAGTCTTTTTAATAAAAAATAAAAAACATTAAAATTTTGAAAATTTTACAGAAAAAGGGCAATAACTCTGAGACGGGTCATCAGATTTTCTTCAAAATTTCAGCATGGGTAGATCTTCTCATGCTGATCATTGTTATTCTGTAAGATGTTTGATATCTGTAACGGTTTTTGAATTATTTGCCAAAAACTGTAATTTACCCCTATGTTCTATTTTTAGTAATGGCAGCCATGTTGTTTGACCTAAGACATACAAAATAACAAATTTGAAACTAGATACCCTAGTGATGATTCGGTTAAAGTTTGGTTCCATTTGACCCTGTGGTTTCAGAGGAGAAGATTTTTGAAAGTGAGCTAACGACGGACGACGAACGCCAAGTGATGGCAATAGCTCACCCTGGCATAGCCAGGTGAGCTAATGAATGGGTATGTGACCTTTCTACCTTGAAGGTCAAACTTTTATTGAGAAATCTATTGTATCTACCTGGAGAGCTACCAAATTTTCTATTGTGAGTGCTTTCAGTAATTGGAATTTACTGTAATGCTAAACTAAAATCTGCTCCAACACCATCTTAGCTAGGGAAAGGTGTTGGTCAATTTTACAGGTCTACCAGTCAGACACATGATTTTTAGGCTTTTTATGATCTCTCATAGCTGTTAACCTCCTATGGCCCAAAATCTGGTCATGGCCAGCATTGGATTTTAAACAAGAGGCTCTCAAGAGCCTATATCGCTCACCTGGGTCATGGCTGACACAATAAGTCAAAATTATCACAATGTTTAAGGTTCTCATTTTCAAATTTGTTTATTGACTGTTTAAGGGTCTCATTTTGAAGTTTGCTGATGTTATATGATCCAAAATTAAACTATGTTCCCCACAGGCAGCTATTTTTGATGGGGCGTAGACCAACTGTCACTTTTCTTGAAGACCATGTTAGGATCATTGTGCCTCACTTTGGTTCCAATTGGCATAGTATTTTCAGAGGAGATCTTTAAATGATTTCCCATGGGGTCCAAGGTTAAACAATGTTCCCTGCTGACTGCCATCTTGGATGCTATGCGGACATGCCAGACACATTTTATGATGGGGACCAAGTAAGGACCATTGTGACTAAGTATGATTCCAATTGGCCATGTACTTTCAGAGGAGAAGATCTTTGAATATGTTTCCCTATGGGGTCCAATGTTAAAAACATGTTCCCTCCTGGCGGCCATCTAGGATATGATGTGGACTTGCTGAACATATTTTTTAAAAAGGGCCAGGTAAGGACAATTGTGACAAAGTTTGGTTCCAATTGGCCCAGTATTTTCAGAGGAGAAGATTTTTGCAAGATTGTCCAATTTTGGACAAAGTTCCCCGCTGGCGGCCATCTTGGATGACGTGCAGACTTGCTGGACAAAATTTTTAAAGGGGACCACCGAAGGACTATTGTGACCAAGTTT
>MJUU01000765.1:187286-203195 GCA_002080025.1 Modiolus philippinarum
CACCTAAGGACCATTGTGCCCAAGTTTGGTTCCATTTGGCCCAAGCTGTTTCAGAGAAGAGAAGAAGATGTTTGAATGAAAAGTTTACAACAGATGGACCACTGACACAGTAATGGCAAGAAGATCATCATGGCATCATGCAGGTCAGATACAAAGTTATGCAGGCATACAAGCTCAGATGCTATTTCAATATTTATCTGGAAGAGACATTTGCATGGTTGGCAGGCAGACTTTACAACATGATACAATATACAACTATATACAATTATTATTAATTTGTGAAATAAGTATAGTTTATGAAAGTATTTTTGCAAAAAAATGTAAAAGTTTGTATAAAAACACTTTTTTGCTCTTGATTATGGAACAAATAATTATTTTTAATAAAGTGATAACAGGGAATTTCTCTAAACTCAAAAGAGAAAAGTAAAATAAAGAAGATTTGACCACAGAATTTGAAGGGAAATAACTCATAACCATATGGCATTGAAAAAAAAAATTTTTGGTGAAAAAGAGTCAATAACTACAACACAGGCAGTTGGATTTTCTTAAAAATTTCAGAGTATGTAGACCTTGATATGCTGAACATTTTTGCACTTTACACTTCACCTCTATCTGTTACAGTTTTTGAAATAAAAAATAAAAAATGCATAAATTTTGAAAATTTTACGGAAAAAGGGCTGTAACTCTGAGACCGGTTTTCCGATTTTGTTCAAAATTGCAGGGCAGATAGATCTCATCATTCTGAACAATTTTAGTCTGTCACATTTTTGATATCTACAACGGTTTTGAGTTATTTGCCAAAAAACAGCAATTTACCCCTATGTTCTATTTTTAGTAACAGCAGCCATGTTGTTTGGTCCTCGAACTAACCGAACATATTTTTTAAACTACATACCCTGGTGAAGACCCAAGCCAAGTTTGGATTTAATTGGCCCAGTGGTTTCAGAGGAGAAGATTTTTGAAAAAAGGTTTATGACGGACGGACGACGGATGCCAAGTGATGGCAAAAGCTCACCCTGGCATAGCCAGGTGAGCTAAAAATCAGGTCATAACGCGTGACGAACTTTTTTCATCCCAAATATTGTATTACGAGCGCGCGACAAACTTTTTCACCCCAATAATTCATTTACCAATCAATTATTTACACATTTTTAATAATATACTTTAGTAAACTTACTTACTTACTACTTAAACCAGACATCATAATTGAATGTAATGTACATTGAATACCTTGGCTTCACATTTGCTGATTATGATTTTTACTTTGACCACCCTAAAACATAAACAAATATTTGCATGCCAAAACTGGACAAAATGGATAAATGTTTAATTCTGACATAAAATCGGTGTTCATCCCTTCAACTACTGACTAAACGTTTTATCTGCATTATAATTTTGTAACTATGCATCGCCAGGTTGCACGATTTAACCAACAGCCCAATCAAATTTTCTTTCAACGAGCATTTGCAAAGCGTTTCCGTTTTGCGGGGTTGTTGAATACATTGCTGGTCAGGAAATCGATCTTATCCATCGACAAGATGTTTCCAGTACACTCAATGCGTATAGTAGTCTTTAAACGGCTCAATAAACTCCCTTAAGGCTTCATTATAACCCGAGGAGACAATATTCCAAGCCAACGAGTAGAAAACAACATAACCCGAAATAGAAATAAGAACGTTAATATACAAAACGTTACCGGAGATCAAATTCGGGTGAAGACAGGTGATGACTTAGGTTATTTGACAAACCGATCGGGTTACTGCATCTCATCGGGTGACAAGTGAAAATATCGGGTTACACCCGATGAAATCGGGTGACTTGACATGTATGATCTCTTGTTGCCATGGAAATTACATGATTCAATTGAATATATCAAGACTCCGTTATTAATTGGACTTATTATTGCCTTAACAAGCATTACAAATACAGGAATTGTTGATGTAGGCAGTAGTTATTCAACAACAGCTGTGCCAAAAATGGAGATTCAGTTATTTTGCAACTAAATGCCCAATTAGAAATATATCTTACAGGTGCAAAATATCTGTTGCATACTGCTAGTTATTGTAGGTATCTGGCTGCAATGTGGACCAAAGTAAACAACTATTAGATATTCCTGGTCTTAATAAGTAGAAATCTAACAGCCACATAACCCTGAAAGCAACATTTTTGCAAAACAAATTCTTACAGGGCCTGTTAGTCTCGTACAATTTTGGAACTTCCGGGATCAAAACTTGTACACGGAAGTTACGTTTTAAACCAAGATATATAACGTTTCAAACAAAAACTTGAACGTCACTATCCTCTTACGTCATGTTTTGGCAGGAAAATTGCCTGTTTATCGTGGATTCTCGTTAGTCACATGACGAGACTTACAGACCCTATAGGAACATTCTTTTTCCCTGATATCTTCTTTTTAGGTTCCACTTCCATTGTTTATGTGCTGGAAGCATAGTAAGATTTACAAGGGATTTTGAGATATTTCATCACATATGGAAGGCTAGGATGGCTACTTATGGCCAGTCAGGTCAAATGTATCATATATGATGGATGTGACAAAAGAGGGCAAAATCCATTCTGTTCTCAAGATTGATTGATTGATTAGTTAGAGTTTAACGTCCAATGAGCAATATTTCAGCTATATCAGGACGAGAACAAGTTAATCAATTCAAAACAAATTGTAAGTAAAAGAAGAAAGAAATAAAGGTGGAAGGGACAACCGGGGCAACGACTTTTGATTGCCACTGGAAAAGGGGAGAAATGGGTAGGGGCAGGAAATTTAGCCTTCTATACGACACCCAGTGCGTCTGCTCTCTTTAGAGAAATATAGAAGGGGTCTTTATACTGCATGGAGCGTGGCGTTTCTCCACACAGTTTGGCTACAATGGTTCGCGGTCAGGCTTTCCGTATTATGACCTGACTACCCCGCAAAGACAGGGCATTCCCCTATCCACCACCTGGGGACGCGCCCGGCAGCTCTGTAGCCAAAGCCCCTGAAAACCTATTCAGGTGCCGGGTCTGTTCTCAAGAAGAAGATTCTTTTATGCATTTGCTACTGGGTCCAATGTATAACCAATTTTCCTACCTGATGGCTATGTTTGTTGAGAGATTAGCACCAAAGTAACAATACCTGGTCAGTTCGTCTAAGTATCATTTATATGGTCAATTTTTGTTAAATTTCTATCAGAGATTCTCTAGATTAAGATCTTTGCATACATTTTTCAATAAGGAACAATATTAAACTAAGTTCCCTGTTGTACTCTAAAGCCTTCAACCCATACCTGACAACACAATAAAAAGCATACTCAAAGGACAATGACTTTGTCACAAAATATAGCTTTTCCAGGCATTTCTCTCCACATTCAACAGTAATTTCTTTTGATCAAAATTTAAGATCTTTCACCAGTGAAAGAAATTCTACAATCATGTTCTCTTGTTTCACTGCACTAAACTCTAAAAATACACAAAATTTCTTACACCCATGAAAGATACTGACCCATGAAAAATATTCAAAACATTCAAAGAGATATCATGCAAGAACCTATTGATATCTGTTTCCCAGATGACAAAAAATCGTTCTCTGTCAATAAAGTTTGTTTTTCCTCTACTGGATTTGACTTTACCACCGGAGTAGACATGTTTGACAAGGCAGGTGTCTTATTAGAAGCAGGAGATGCTTAATCTACCGGTGCACCTGATCTCAACAATGGTTTTATTGGGTCCATATAATTGATTTTGTACATGTATATTACATCTTTGTTTCTTTGTTTTTTTCGACATTGTCATTGTCCTTGGATTGTTCGTTTTAGACTGATGGTTTGGTTCTCACTTACCTTACTCTATTAGTCTTCATAACTACCAATAAACAAAACCAACTAAAATGTCATATCATATACATTGTATTTATAAATATCTATACATTTTCATATTTATTTTTCTAGCATATTTATACATGTGGTCATGTGACCAGCATATATACAGTGAAAATAGGAATGATCACATGGTCTTGTCACATGATATAACATTTATACTATCGACAAAATCATGTGACCAACATATAACCAATAAGAATGATCACATGGTCTTGTCACATGGTAGAACATTAATACAATTGATAAATTCATGTGACCAGCATATAACCAATAAGAATGATCATGTGGTCTTGTCACATGGTATAGCATAAATACAACTGACAAAATCATGTGATACAACAACTTTTTCATGAAAATTTTCGGCCATAAAAAAGTTACACAATTATAAGTTGTTAACTTTTTTTTAATAATTCAAATCAATAATGAGACTTATATGTCCATGCTATTTAAAAATACTATAAATTCTGAAATTCATGTGTTTATGTAAAGTAAATATGTGAACATGAAAAAATATAAATGTAAAATTCACATGTAATTTAGAAATGTAAATATTACATGTAATTCCTGGTCACCTTAATTTTTATACAATAACAACATCACATGAATTTCAGAATTTTTAGAATTTGAATATTTTTGAAAATTCTCACTTTTTGTTTAGTACTATGTTTATATTCATATTCATCAGACATAAAAATTAATGAATACCATATCATCACACTTTCTTAAGTAAACAATGTCAGCACTTTTTTGAAAATACAAAATAATCCATTAATTAGAACATGTTTTTGATTTTATTTCCCATATGATGTTCCATTGTATGTTTCATTCAATTCTTTTTTTTTTTTGGTATCATGACTTCCCCATTATATATGAACCAAAAACCTTTCTGTACTGTTTCCTCCAATCAGTTCATTTTGAATGTTCTCCCTCTGCAATAAAAAAAGTAAACTTTGTTTAATCACTATTTAAGTTTTTATATAATTACACTAGTGCCATGTGTGGAACATATCATGTTTTCCCCTCACTGAGCACCTGGTCTTTTTTTGTTATGTTTTTTTTCAACCTTTGACTTTTAAATTTTTCGGTCATGTGGGTATCCTGGTTAATATTTTTTTGTGATGTGTATCATGTTTAAGAGGGGTACCTGCAAGGAATAAAATATTTGAGCTGAGAGATGAGAAAATTTGAATCTTGACATTGGGTTTTATCAAATATCAATTCCTAAATTGATGTATCTGTTAAATCCAATAGGCAACCTGGATTTCTGTACCATGTAGTTTCTTGAATCTGTTGATTTTTTTTCACTATTATCTTAGTTACTAATTAAATGTCTTCTATCGTAACACATTTTTGAGTTTCAATATTGTCTTGTGAATAATTTTACAAAACTTCAAACACTAAATTGGGCAGAAAAAGCAATTTTGCTATGGTTGTAAAAAAAGTCTGGTTTATCAGAAAAATACAATGACTGCCAACCAACCAGAGAATAGCATATCTAAAAGGCATAATTAATTTGATTTGTCTGTTAATGGTAGGAGAGTCTAATTTCTGCTTTAAACATCATTAAAAATAAATAAGAAATCTAATGCATTATGCGGTACAGGCTCAGGCTTTTAAGAGCATGTATAGCTAACATATCAATATTAAACTATTTTGCAATTTAAACTAAACCTTTTTGTCAGCGACTTCGATAGTGGAAGATAAAGTGTAGTCCTTGACATATTGAACATTTTTGTGATTCAAACTTAACCTGTATCTCAAATTTAATCTGTTATATCAAAACAAGACAAATGTATAAAAATCACTATGATTAATGATAAAGGGGCAGTAACTCCTGTGACAATGACTATGAAGACAACATTTCTTAACCTTTAACTATTCAAGTTAAGTTTAGATAAAATTGGCTGAAGTTTCAGATCAGAGGTTTTTTTTTAAAAGTATTGATGGACGACTGACGTCAAGTGATGGCAAAATGCCCATCTATCCCAACCCTTTCTTCACTATATTTTACAATATAGCCCTTTCTCCTTGGAGCATTTAAAAAATCAGAATAATAACCAATTGTGAAACAAAGAAGCCTTAAACCTAATGGTGTTTTTGTCATGTTAAACTTGTTTCTTTGTTTAAGACAAAATATTAAAATACAAAATAAGGTTAAGTTAAGGGTGTTTTGTTTGAAATTGGCTGTCCATAAGTGTGAAGACACAATGATTGCAAGATTTCAGGCCATCTCCTCATTGATAATCAAAATGACTTAAATAACTTTTCTTTGCAATAGAATAAATGTGTCATTTACTCAAAACTTACGATATTGTTTTCTTTTCTTTTTGTTCATCTGGTCTAGCTCTATTTAATACTTTAAGGAAATCTGAAGTCTTTGCTCTCATTCTTGAATGAATATAAGCCTGAAAAAACAATGATTACTAACATTTTTGTTCTATTTTCTTTTGTACCTACTGTAATATTGTAAACAATTATTACCTAGATACATGTACCAGTTTGTGGATTGAGGAAAAAGAACAACTCATTAGGCATAATACAATATGAAAACTACAGAATGTGTCTATAAGACACGGATGCCCCGCCGACAAATCTATCACAACTAGAGCATGTCGAAACTGGCGTTGTCGGAAGGGACCCGCAATTTCGATCCTGAAACTACGGGCAAAAGTAAAATTGAGGTAAGTGTGGATTCACATTCTGTTTGACACACTAATGTGTTGATACAGTAATTAGCTGGATACAGTGATTTCTTGAAGTTTTACCAAACCATGTCATTTCTAAGCTTCAGAATTAATATCAAATCATTCAAGCTGATAATCATTCATGTTTATAGTAGAAAGTCAAAGTTTTGCAAACAGGAAGTGGATGTTCGTAGTTCGACAAATTTGAAAACCACTTTCACAACACAACTCACCTTTTCAAAGCTTCAAACCAAATTTCAAATCATTCCCTCCAGTAGAAGCCAAGAAATCTGTTATAGAAAATTTTTTTACAGAAAAAATTCTAAATCTCAGCAAACAGGAAGTGGATATCCGACAAACTTGAAAATTGCTTACACAATACAACTCATCATTTTCAAGCTTCAGACCAAATTTCAAATCAGTTGATGCCAAGAAATCTGTGACGAAAATTTGTTTTTTTCCTAAAAATTCAAACTATCGGCAAATTGGAAGTGGGCGTCTGACAACTTGAAAATTGCTTACAAAATACAACTTATCATTTCTAAGCTTCAGACCAAATTTCAAATCAGTTGATGCCAAGAAATCTGTGACGAAAATTTGTTTTTTTCCTAAAAATTCAAACTATCGGCAAATTGGAAGTGGGCGTCTGACAAACTTGAAAATTGCTTACAAAATACAACTTATCATTTCTAAGCTTCAGACCAAATTTCAAATCATTGCCTTCAGTAGAAGCCAAGAAATCTTTTGACAGAAATTTGGTTTATAGTAAAAAATCAAAGTATCAGCAAACAGGAAGTAGGCATCCAACAAACTTGAAAATTACTTACACAATACAACTCATCATTTCTAAGTTTTAGACCAAATTTCAAATCATTCCCTTCAGTTGAAGCCAAGAAATCTTTAACGGAAAATTTGGTTTATAGTAAAAAATCAAAGTATCGGTAAACAGGAAGTGGATGTCCGACAAACTTGAAAATTGCTTACACAATACAACTCATCATTTCCAAGCTTCAGACCAAATTTCAAATCATTCCCTTCAGTAGAAGCCAAGAAATCTTTGACGGAAAATTTGGTTTTAGTAAAAAATCAAAGTTTCGGTAAGCAGGAAGGGGATGTCCGACAAACTTGAAAATTGCTTACACAATACAACTCACCATTTCCAAGCTTCAGACCAAATTTCAAATCATTCCCACATATACAAGCCAAGAAATCTGTGACGGAAAAAATTGTTGACAGACAGACGGACAGACAGACAGACAGACAGATGGACAAAGTGAAAACTATAGGGCACCCGCATCTTGATGCGGGGCCCTAATAAATAACCGAAGTCAATCAGGCATAAAAATTAGTTCTCTGTCACCGAATCATCAGGAAGTACCATAACAGATGATTGTTCAATAAACTTTTGCTAAATAATGGAAAGTTACAAAATACCATACTAAAGTCTTTTAAACATTAAATATTGGTCAGGTTATTAAATTATCCATGAATTATGCAGTATTCACCAATTAAACAACTAGCTGTTTGAAATGGGCCTAATACAAATATTTAACAAAATTATTCAAGAATAAAATGGAGGTCAAAGTCAACAAATTGTCCAAAAATTGGTTAGTTCTCACAAAGATGAGTAATTTCATGAAACATGATAATGATATGTTGTGTAGTTGTTGAAACGAGTATGTAAAAAACACAATTTACCAAAGTCATTCAAGCATAAAATGTAGGTCAAAGACACTTAATTGGCCTTGATTTGGATAGTACTCATCAAGCTGATTTAGTTTGATGCAACAACATTGGGATAGCATATTAAGTTGATGAGAAACGGACTTAAATGCAAAACCTAACAAAAGTCACTCAAGCATAAAATATAGGTCAAAGCCACCTAATTAGCAATGATTTAGGTGGTACTCATCAAGGCCATCATTTTGATGAAACATCATTCTGGTATAATGTGTAGTTGTTCAGAAATAGACTTAAACGCAAAATTTAACAAAAGTCACTCAAGCGTAAAATATATGTCAAAGCTACCTAACTGTCGATGTTTTTGGTAGTACTCATCAAGGCAATTAATTTGATGAAACATCATATTGTTATAATGCATAGTTGTTGAGAAATGGACCTTAACGCAAAATTCAACAAAAGTAATTCAAGCGTAAAATATAGGTTAAAGCCACCTAACTGTCAATGTTTTGAGTAGTACTCACCAAGGCAATTAATTTGATGAAACATCATATTGTTATAATGAGTGGTTGTTCAGAAATGGACTTTTAACGCAAAATTAAACCAAAGTCACTCAAGCGTAAAATGTAGGTCATGGATCCCTAATTGTTGAGGAATCTGTTAGTACTAATCAAGGTGCATGTACTGATGTAATATTATCAAAATACCACAAGAGGTTGCCAATATATTGACCTAAACGCAAAACTTAACATCGGGACATACGGACAAGGGTAAATCTATATGCCCCTTCAACTTAGTGGCGGGGCATAAAAAAATGGACCAGTGGGCAAAAATTATAATGCTTTTAAATAGATGAAACTAGAGCAGTTCAAGTTAGAAAATCCTTAAAATATTACAGTTTATGTAATGTGCCAAAGTGAAAATCAAGAATAATTTTCCATCTTATATTATTTAATATGATTTTGTTGTTAATCACTTTTGAGTGTGAATCATGATAAGAATCTTCTCGAACCTCGTACCATTTCATGTGAAGATGTTGGGACAGTGCACTTAATTGTCTTTTTGAGACCTTTTGGACCAGGCAAACTTTTGGCAATATGCAAGGGTGGCAATATATCAAGGGAATATAAAACATACGAACTGTCAAACTTTTGGAAAAATGGACTTTAATTACTTAGATAACTGTTAGTAATAAATGAAGGACTGCAATTCAAGAGGGGCAGTATAATTAGGCAGGACTGTATTCACTCCCAATTTAAATTCAGATACAAATAAGTATGAACAAGAGCTGTCGCCGAACAGAAAACCCGCTCATTGAACCCTGAATCAATATGGTAAGTGCAAATTTAGGTAGGTATGGACACAATACAAGGACATGATGATATTATACTCAAGAAAAAAACTTTCACAAAGGTTCCAATGAAAATTTTCTGTCCAAATAAGACCCAAAAAAATCACCCTTTTTGGCCTCTTTTACATTTTATGCAACAATCTTAAGCATAAGAGAAATTGTGTTACAACACTTTGAAAACAAATTCTCAAGAGGATTTCAAAGAAAAATGTATTTTCTGCCACAGCTTTATTTCACAATATCTACCCTTTGAATTATTTCTTTGAAAAATTGTTCAAGTCCAAAGTTTAAGTCAAATTATCTCGCCTTCCTAGTTTTGACAATTATTATATTCCTTCATGCACATCTCCATATATTGTCCTTCCTAAGCTTCTTTGTGTAAAGTTTCATCAAAATCCTTAAAGTGCTTTAGGAGGAGATGCAATTACCATTCATATCAAAAGAGGTCTTTCCAATACTGCAAACCAAACTACCATCCCAAATACCACGATTTTGTCACAAACAGTGAATCATTTCCTCTTAGCTGTAATATGTAAACCACGTGTAAATACAAGTGTGAGTAACTACCTACCTTTGAACATTTAATATGATAATGTAGATAATCTCTCAGTGTGTGAATCAGGTTGATTGTGTTATCTTTTACAGCTGCGCTAGTGTGACGTGGAAACAAAACTGAAAAGATCAAAAAGGATTTATGGTGACGGTGACATGATTTCAAAATGCATACAAAAAAGGAGAAATAAGGAAAATTTGAAGTACTTACATACAAAGTTTAAAAAGGGATTATCAGGGGGAATGATAAAGGTGAAATCCAGCTTCCAAGCAGAAGACAATCTCGTATTTGATTATGGTTGAAAATCACATTTCTTAAACCTACTTCAAAGAAGGACACACTCCGACAATAGAATTTAGGTCATACTCTTTAAATTTAATACATATCAAGTTGGTAGTGACTATGTTTGTTCCTGCACAGTTATAACATTACAGGTAAACTAGATCTGTTATTGTCCTTGACTTGGATAAAAAGTAAACTGTACATTTGTTGAAATTTTTTATACCCCTCATCAAAAGAAACAATACACAGTTGATTTTGTAAATATTTTTTTATTTGGCAATTTGAAGTTTTTATTTTAGCGAATTAATGTATTCAGTGGCAAAGTGCATTTGTTTATTTCATTTTCAAATTAATTCTGAAATGGATATGATGAAAATCCAGAATGTTAGTTTATCACCCAATGATCACATTAACCGTAAAATAATGGATGATTTGAATTATTTGATGTCAATAATTGGTACACTTCAACACGTAAACAATTTGCCATCTTAAAAAGATGAACACAATTTCTCATATCGATGCCTCATTCAATTCAAAATTAACATGATCAGTGACTTAGAACATGCAGACCATATAAGTTGATTTTTGTCCACATAAATTATTGTTATGGGTACTAAAGAATTATGATTTATCTTAAGCAAATACTAAATCCCATGGCAGCAGGTCCAATGAGACATTGCAACCTCAAGATCGTGCAACACATGTTTTTAACTAAGTAGAATGTTAATTGAAACAGAAAATAGGCACAAGGAATTCATGGATCATGGCAACAGATTTTAAAGTCATTTGATTGAAAAATAGAAGGACATGTAGACATACTCAATATTTCGTCTGCAATCAGAAATTCCAGATAATGACTATGACTGTTACTGGATATAGTTCAGAAATTGTGAGAGACATTTTTGGGCGTTATGTTTATTCTTATGTGCAAAAAATACATTTTGTCTATGAGTAACAGTTTTCTGTGTTAAAGTAAAATATCATTTTTTATAAAAAATGATATTTTACTTTAATACTTTAATATACATGTATACTACTCAACAAAAGAAAATCTGTGTATCATTTCTTTTGTTGAGTAGTATACATGTATATTATGGAGTTATTTTGTTTAAAGGAATGTACAATAGGTATATAAGTAATTTTAGGAAGGAGTAGAGGAGTTTATCCATGTGATTGTGACCAACTCCATCACAATCTGAATAGAGTCCAATGAAGTTTTAACTTTTTTTCATAAAAAAATTTCCGTTTTGAGTAATAGACTGAAGACTCCCACTAACAAAAAAATATAGAACAAGACATTAAATTTAGGGATGCTATAATGCAGGATGCCTTTATTCTCCTAGATAAACAGATTGAAACAAACAGAAACCATAGGGCAAGGGGCAACAATCTGATCTATTTTACATAAAACATAAGTAATCAACGATTACAGAGTTCGTCTCATTATGGCACATTGTCACAGTAACAAAATTTTGCCTGGATGTTGACCTACCATCAGAGTTGCATGCATAAGCAAGGTTACATGATCCTACCATGTATAGGGACTGAGGTCTGAACTCATCCGAAAACTTGAATTTAAATCAATCAAGCGTAAAATATAGGTCAAAGTAACCTAATTTTGCCTGGATGCTGACCCATCATCAGAGTTGCATGCATATGCAAGGTTACATAATCCTACCATGTATAGCGACTAAGATCTGAACTCGTCCAAAAACTTGAATGTAAATCAATCAACCGTAAAATATAGGTCAAAGTGACCTACTTTTGCCTGGATGCTGACCTACTATCAGAGATGCATGCATGTGCAAGGTAACATTATCATACCATGTATCGTGACTGAGATCTGAACTCGTCCGAAAACTTGAATGTAAATCAATCAAGCATAAATATAGGTCAGAGAGACCCAATTTTCTTGGAGGCTGTGAGTCAACCCAAGATTCACTTGCATGCAATGTTTGATGACCCTACCATGCATAGTTCCAGAGATATATGCCCAAATGTAGACATAGACGTGGACATCGGGGGTACTCTAATAGTCCCCCTCAACTTCATTGAGACGAACTTAAAAGAATATTGTTTATCAAAAAGAATCATAACCAAACGTTTCTAAGCAAATCCTCTGGGAATTAAATTTTCCTACCAAATGTAATATATCCCACATTTTCTCCTGATCTTGCGTCTGTTCCTTGTAATTCTTGTGGAGGTTCTTTTTGACTAAATAAGACTTGTGGTGCTTGTTGGAAATTTCTTCTTCCTTCTTTAAATTCCTAAAAGAATAAACAGAAGAATTATTTGCAGTAAATTGCAAACTTTTATGACAGTCATATTTTTTTCACCTTCATAACAAAAACTAGTCACAATGGTAACTATTAAAAGTGGTTTTTGTCACTCACTTCATACTACAAATGTAATAACTTTTCATCAAAATCCATTGTTTTGTATTTCTCACTATATAGACTATATTAAAATGTTAAACTCTTACTTATTTGAAAGTTTCTCCAAAGAAAACGAGTTTGGTGATAATATTTTGAAGTGTATGGAAACTTTCAATCAAAGAAAAATAAGAAAGACCAGAAAATCTGTGAGTAAAGTTCAGTATATACCCCCTGCCCCCCCCCCCCAAATCAAATCAAAATTTCAAATAGAAGGTGCACAATGGCAATGTGTACTGAACATTCTGTGATAGTTTCACTGGATTTCACCAAGTAGTCTAGGAGGAGTTGTCGTCACAAAAAGTGTACCCCATGGCAGACGGAATAACGAATGGACGGATGAACAAACAAACATACAGACACCATTATCACTATTTACCGCCTGCTAAAGCAGGGTATACTAATAGCAATTAGTAACAGTAATTAATCTCCTTTATCGTATTAATTATTGAGAGTAATTAGCAATCTTAATACTAATTATTAATTACTAATTAGTATCCTACCTGCATAAATAATTTTCCTATCACAACATCATCATCATCTTTAAATACTGTACTAAATATTACTGTTACTCTGTCTTTCTGTGCATCTACATACCTACAGAATAAACAGCGATAAATAGATAGATCAACTAAACAAGAGGCTCTCAAGAGCCTGTATTGCTCACCTGGACCATGGCTGACATAAACAGTCCAAATAAACTCAATATTAAAGGGTCTCATTTTCAGGTATGTTAACAGACCTTGACATTATTTGGTTCATGCAAAGTTGAACTATAATTATCTGTAATGGTATTTTGGAGGGGATAAAGACCTTATGGTTACCTTAAGGGGACCATCTAAGGAACATTGTGCCTAAGTTTCGTTTTATAAAGCCTGGTAGTTTCAGAGGAAAAGAGCTTTGTTTTTTACACAAAAAAAAAACGACAAACAGAGTTTTAAACTCAGTTGGATGCAGGGTTGGCAAAAAAGCGGGAAATACTCATATTTCCCAGGACTGTGGGAAATACTGGGAATTCCTGGGAAAAACTGGTAATTCCCAGACAATACTGGAAAATATACTGTCAAATGATATAACTTCAAAACATTGCAGTTAAAAGTGCAACAAATAGATAAAATATGTCTTACAACAATTTTCCTTTTACTGAATGCAGTTTCAATAGGATTTTTGGTAGCTCTCCAGGTAATTAAATAGGTTTTTCAATAGCAGTTTGGCCTTCAAGGTAGAAAGGTCATCAAATGCCCATTCATACATGTAGTTGGGTGTGTGCCAATTTACCTGATGTTGATTTCACCCACAGAGATAAAGTACATTTGAACTATTATTATGTATTGGAAAAAACAAAGAGAAGGGACAAACTTTATATAGACTAAATTTAAACAGTAATAGTACAACTTCGTGATTTATTACCTTATTGTATGAAAAAATGCATCTTTATTCTTGATTGGGTATTTCAATATTAAAAACAAGTTTGGGTGAACTGGACTTGTTTCCTCTTGAAATTGACACCAGGTAAACTGGCCCATATTCAGGACAAATACAATGAATGGCTATGTGACCTTTCTACCTTGAGGGTCAAACTTCTATTGAGAAACCTATTGTAACTACCTGTAGGGCTACCAAATTTTCTATTGTGAGTGCATCCAGTAATAGGAAAATTGCTGTAATGGATGTATATACATAGGGAATTTCATTTTCTCCCACTACCATATGACTATTCCAAAAAAAAGCAAAAAAAGTCTTCTGATTTTCAGTATTAAACATCACCTCCATTCAATGGTAAATTGGTAATAATTGTAATACCTTGAAATGCATTTCCTTTGTATTAATGTTTTTATAAACAAGAATAAAATTCATTAAGGTACTAGTATTTGTAATAAATATTTCATTTATCAACTAAATTTGTCAAATGTGAGAGTATTAATTTTTAAAACAACATAAATGTCAATGATGGGCTTGGGTTAGTTGGGTATGTTTAATTTTTTAATACATCAAATTGATTCCTAAAGGAATGTTTTCATAACTACCTAGATTTTAAAATTATATGAAAAATACACATGTTTTTTATTTAAAAAATCAATTACAGCAATTTTCCTATTACTGGATGCACTCACAATAGAAAATTTGGTAGCTCTCCAGGTAGTTACAATAGGATTCTCAATAGAAGTTTGACCCACAAGGTAGAAAGGTCACATAGCCATTCATTATATTGTCCTGGATATGGGCCAATTTACCTGGTGTCAATTTCAACAGGAAACAAGTCAAGTTCACCCAGACTTGTTTTTACATGTAATATTTGCCAATCAAGAATAAAGATGCATTTTTTTATACAATACCATAAGAAATCACAAAGTTGTACTATTACTGTTTAAATTTAGTATATATACTAGAACTGTCGCCGAATGGCAACCAATCATGCCTCAGCTCATTGAACCCTGAATCAATAGGGAAAGTGCAAATTTAAGCATGTGTTGACACAGTACAAGTATGGACACAATGATATGCCTCTCCTTTTTCCAAAATACATAAAAGGGAAGTTCTGAGTCCAAAAATCAATTCTATGGGTGCTAGGTAATCTTCCTGTGAAGTTTCATCCATTTTGAGGCACTTTGAATTTTCCCGCCTTTTTCCAGTTTCCATAGCAACAGCAGCCATTTTGAAAATTCTGAGACCCAAAATCATTTCT
Source organism: Modiolus philippinarum (assembly GCA_002080025.1). Classification (NCBI taxonomy): domain Eukaryota; kingdom Metazoa; phylum Mollusca; class Bivalvia; order Mytilida; family Modiolidae; genus Modiolus; species Modiolus philippinarum. Next base: position 202,824 of record MJUU01000765.1, read on the forward strand.
ATGGGTGCTAGGCATCCTTCTTGTAAAGTTTCATCAAATTTGAAGCACTTTGAATTTTCCTGCCTTTTTTCAGTTTCCATGGCAACGGCGGCCATTTTGAATATTCCAAAAGATATATGTGTGCACATCTACTTATTGTAAGTTAGATTCCTTTCAAGTACATATGTAGTTGGAATTTGTTTGCAAACTTTCTAAAAAAACATGAATAGTTGTGTTTTTCATTCATACCGACGGACGGACTTTTCGTCGCGGGGGAATAATAAAGTTATCCATTCCCTTTGTTTGTTCCAATACATAATAATAGTTCAAATGTACTTTATCTCTGTGGGTGAAATCAACATCAGGTAAATTGGCACACACCCAACTACATGT
>MJUU01000765.1:209545-223018 GCA_002080025.1 Modiolus philippinarum
GCTTTGTTTTCAATTTTATTTTACAGTTGGGCTTGGCTCTACAATTTTATTTAGATTAGATTCATGTTCCGTTGGGCTTGGCTCTACAATTTTGGTTAGATTTGAGGGCTCAACACACTTGAAGTCTCCCTCAGGGTACAGATAGGGAGAGTTCAGGTCATGACAGGGAGACTTGTGTACACATACCTTCAAATTAATTCAAATGATAAATGATTTTTTTTGTATTTGCTTCCCTCTGCTATTGAGTATTTTCAGGTGAATATTAAACATTCAACAATGGCAATTATTCAAATAGTATTTTCATCTCATGAACTACAATGTAGATTTAATAAAAAAAAAANTGATGATCCAGGCCAAGTTTGGTTTCATTTGGCCCAGTAGTTTCAGAGGAGAAGATTTTTGAAGAAAAGTTTACGACGGACGGACGGACGACAGACGCCAAGTGATGGCAAAAGCTCACCCTGGCTTTAGCCAGGTGAGCTAAAAAACCTATTTAAGTTGTATCAGATTAATGTTCCTTTTCACCCAAAAAAAAGCTTTTGGTGGAGGTGCTCCTTCATGTAGGCAAGATTTATAAAAGGAAAATAATGCATAAGTTTCTTTTCATGTATCCTTATAAATTTATCACTCAGTTGCTCAAAGAGACAGTTTCCAATCAACCAGTTGAACTACCTTTTTATGAATGGTTCTCCAACATATTGGAGGGATATACAGATTACAGATTGCAAGTCACTTCCTGTTTACACGGAGTTGAAACGTATCTATTTAGGGCAAATTTTCATCAAATCTTTGTAATAAATGCATATTATTAAGTCAACTAGCCTGATTTATAACCATGAGATGTAATAAATAGCGTTTGAGTTTGGAGAATACTAGAATAAGTTTTATAAATCTATCAACTTACTTCCTGTTACCTGAAATAGAAGGGATTACACAGCGACTTAAAAATCGCTTTTGGGAGTAACTGTAGGTGACTTAGAGCACAACTGGGCAACTTAATCGCCCTAATTGCCCAGTTTGGTGACCCAGTTTTTGTCAACAAGACAGCGTTTCCCTTACTACAAATGCCGTACGAACTTTGGTTATGTTATCCACATTAAGGAGGATTATACACAGTAGAAGGACGCGATTTGTTTACATATTTAAGACAATTACGGAGGATAATACACAGTGCAATTAAAGAATTACACGATTTGTTAACATTTAAATGATGTCACATGCTATGACATGTTTGATATATATTTGGGAAATTTCAATTTTGGGATTTTTTAAGGTCAAAATTGGGAAAAAAGAGGGTATTTCCAATTGGGAAAGGGTCCGAATAGCGGCCCCTATGAGACCCTAGATAAATCCATGCTGTTTTTGCTTTTGGAATATGAAGGTTTCCATTTACAACATTTCTAAGGCAGTATGGGTTACTTGAGGAAATAAGGCTGAACACATTTTTTAAGTAAGGTGGTGCTTCATTTTTTAAGCATTTGAAAAGAAGAAGATACTTATGATATAAAATTCGGTCTTCTATGGTCATCAACCCAAGTTGTTCAAATAACGGTTTAGATGGAGCTTGGGGATCTGCATCAAGAATTAATCTTCCTGCTCTCTTTTGAAGTTTCAATACTCGGTTTAGTCCATCACTGCCACAGTTACCCCATATAATGCAACAGTAATCAATTGATGGGAGAATATAGCCATTGTAAAATAACTTTCTTGCTTCAAGATTTAAATATTTCTTTATTTTTGAAAGAAGATATATTAATGAGGAAATTTTTGAACAGACATGGTTTATCTGGTTTGACCAGCTTAAAGTTGAATCTATTTTAATGCCCAATAATTTTTCACAAGATGAAATTTGTAAGGGTATAGAATTTATTTGCAGGTGGAGTTCAAGTTTGAAAGTTTTTAACAAGTATGGAACACTTGTGTCGCCTGCACTAAAGAGGAGCCACTTTTGGCCCAGTGAAACTCTGAAATCTTCGGAATTAAAATCGTAAGTATTATGTGCATGTCTAGATTAGGAGAAAAACATATCATGTAAATTTGTTTAGAATATAAATTACAGTTTTGGGGACTTGTAGATTAACAAACTGAATTAACAAATGAGATATGTGGGCTTAGTAAACCTCTAAAATCTGTAAAAACAAAATTTTAAGTATAATGTGCATAACCAGACCTGATAAACATAAACAACATATACTGAAAGTTTGTTGGAATCTGACATACAGTTTTGAAGAAGTCGAAGATAAAAAAATCTTAATTAACAAATAAGCTTTTTTTGGCTCTGTGAACCTCTAAAATGTGTTAAATCAAAATTTTAAGCATCAGGTGAACAACATATCCTGCAAGTTTGGTTGGAAACTTGGAATCTGACTTATAATTGTGATGGACATGATGGAGTTGCAAATTAACAAACCACATTAACATAAGAGCAATTTTAACTCTAAAATCTGTGAAATCAAAATTTTAAGCATCAGGTGCACAATACAGGACTTTTGAGATAGGAACTCTTTAGTAATTGAAGGCAGAAACGATCTCATGAAATACCAGTTAGAAGGATAACTGGCTTCCTGAACTATTGAAATTAATATACATATCACCAAAAAACAAACTATTTATGAAATTGAAGTGCACTAAAAATTTGTCCAACATGACAATTATTCAACTAAATTTTAATTCATGAAAAATAATTAACCTGAAGCGGTACAAATAGATTAAATATAAATCACCCTTAGCTCACCAGTGTTAATTAATTAGTGATTCCCTCTCAAGGTATTGATGTATTGATTTTTTTCGTATAATACACAGATAAAATGTTTCAGGAGTGAATATGTCTCAAAAGTCCCATATTATATCGAGTGAATAACATATCCTGCAAGTTTGGTTGGAATCTGACTTATAATTGTGATGGACATGATGGAGTTGCAGACTAACAAACCAGATTAACGAAAAGAGCAATTTTAGCTCTGTGAACCTCTAAAATCTAATAAAATTAAATTGTAAGTATCAGTTGCACAACTGCACCATATGAACAAAACCTCCTGCAAGTTTGGTTAGAATCTGACTTATAAGTATGATGGAGTTGTGAATTAACATTATACCAGATTAACAAAAGAGCAATTTTGGCTCTGTGAACCTCTAAATTCTGTAAAATCAATCTCTAAGTATCAGGTGCACAACTACACCAGATGAACAACATATCCTGAAAGTTTGGTTGGAATCTGACTTGCAGTTTTGAAGGAGTTGTGGATTCAAAAACAGACTGACTCAAAAATGATCAATTTGGGCTCTGTGAACCTCTAAAATCTGTAAAATAAAAATTCCAAGTATCAGATGCACAACTACAACGATAAAAAACATATCCTGAAAGTTTGGTTGGAATAGGACTTGCAGTTTTGAAGGAGTTGCAGATTCAAAATCATCAGACGATGCAGGACGACGACGTACAGTAATCCCTGTGTGTCGACTCTGCTTACAGCAGGCGTGAGGCGACACAAAAAGTCAATACTATTCATTAACTGAATTATCCCCTTCTGAATGTTTAGCAGACTGCAGGAATCATTGCTATATTACAAAATACTACACTGTGAAATTTTATAGGGTCTGTGGGTCTCATTCAATTTTGAAACTTCCAGGTACATAAACTCAGAAGTTGTATTTTGCACAGAATTATATGACATTGTATAATTTCAAACAAAAACTTTGAACAACATAACACTCAAACATCATGATTTGGTGGAAAACATTTTTAAAAAGCATGTTAATTGCAACCTCTCGTCGGTCTCATGACAAGACTTAAAGACCATATCATGTCATTCAAAACTTAATTATCTCCCTTTGATACAATTTATGAAGGCTTGTACTTATTCCCCTTCTACAATAACACTTGTCTATAGATACATTGTAATTCCTCTCCCTGCTAGAAATGAAGAATTATATTGAAAGGAAGCGGACATAGGAGCATACCCATAAGCCTTGCATGCTAAATTTAAGAAAGTGTGCCAAAAAATAATTAGTTCATTTATACTGTGATTTACTTGTAATTTCCAAGAAAACAGAGAAAAAACATTCTCTTATGGTGCATTTCAGCATCTTCTTGAATGGACATTTATTGTGATTCATAACCAGATTTAATGCTGGAGTTACATATGAATTACTGATATTAATTTTCTTTTTGTATTTTATTGTTCCATTCTGTGATGTGTGTGTTTTTACTGATGTTTTTTTTTGTTTGTTTTTTCCTTGCCATTGATTTATTATCAGTTCTAACTGACAGTAATCAACTTTGCCCAGAAATGTCATTTGCTAATCGGAACAAAACATCTATGTCACAAGCACACAAACTACAAAAACAGTCCAGTATTAAATATTTGCAACACCGATAAATATCAAGTGAGAAATAGACTTTATAACTCTGAAGAATTAAAATCTCATTTATTATGTTTAGTAAAATACACAACTTGAGCAGATATCCAATGTTATTATACCTCAGTATGTATTCTCTATATAAATTGAAAATTCGAAAATTTTGTTATTTTTCACACTTGTCACAAACAGACTGTTTGCCGGTCATCGATTTCAATAACTATTGACTGGTGATGAACTATTCACTGGTTATCAAAAAGCACGGTCAACTATTTACTGGTCATTAAATAGGACGATGAACTATTCACATTGATACCTTTGGTATTTGATTTCGATATTAAAACACCTATTTACTGGCTATTCGAACAATGGCAAGATAATGGTTTCCCTTGACACCAACTATTTCCTGCCACTTCGCATCGGGAAACAGTTGTGTCTCAAGAAACCATAAACTTGCTATTGTCCTCATAGCCAGTAAATAGGTATACCGGTATAATATACAATTTTTACTGGTTATGAAACCTATATATAATCTACTTACTTCATCTGCTCCATGTTCTTGTAAATCTTTGTAAAATTTCAGAGAGATGCTGACCTGTAATCAAAATTAAGAAATTACAATGCATGAAGTAAAGGTCTGAAATTTATAGTGAAATGTTCATTGGAAGTTTTACTTAGCACTCACCAAGGAGCTTAATGATAGGTTTAAAGCTACTAGTATTTGATTGGCAAAGGTTGTAATTTGAGTGGACAAACTAAAAAAAATATATATAATCTTTGTAAACAACATTTACTGTTGAAATAACAACAAACTGTACTGTTTATTCGTTAACACATAGACATGGAAATAAAACTTGGACCAGATGTGTTGGAACGATAAGAATTTTACTTGGGCATACAAGTATTTAGGCATGCCTGACCTAACATCAGGGGAAAAGTTTGATGCTTTTACTGAAACATTAATGTTCGAACAGTCAGCTATGTTTCTTTCTTTTAGGAATTTTGTTGTATCTTCACTGAACTTTAGACACAAATTTCAACTTTTAGAAAGACTGCAACTATTGGAATCAATGTCTGTTATGATTTTTTTTTCTACATCTGTATGTTATCCCACAACACTTAACAGTTGTCAGTTCTTTTTTATACATCAACTTTAACTTGAACATTAAAAATTTCAGTATACAAGTACCATCATGCTCTAGTAGATCAAAATTATTTGTGCATAAACATTTTTTGACGACAAGACTCAATAACAATTTTGCTGACTACAAGAACAAAAGACTGGTCAACCAAATTGTTATGGAAAATTCAGGACTGTCAATAGCAGAAATCCACTAATTATTAGCTGAAGATAACCATAACCAATGAAGGGATATGGAGTAAATGCATCCCTGAATACTGATGTTTCGTGACATTTTATGTGTTTTAAATATTTTATGGCAGGTTTCCTGGATCATCAACACATATACAAATGTATTGAAACTGATGAAGGAATATATGTATTCTTCTGGCAACATCGCCTGAAAGGGTTTACCTTGCGACTCTTATGATGACAAGCTGGTATATAGGACTGTTTTTGGTTAACAGATGAGAAGGAGTAAGTGGGGAATTGTTTGTACATACCATAATCTTTGATTTGTCTCCATCGGGGTTTGATATGTGATACAGTACTCCATCAAAGTCTAAATAAAAAAAAATTGTTTTAAAATAAACAAATTAATATACATTATAATATCAATTTAAACAAACACAACTCAATTCAAATTGCATAAATTTGTATATGTGTGTCTTATAAAAATATTCATCTGACAAACTCTCAAGAACCTTCTTTGCCAGCTTAGGATTGATAAGTGAATGCGTCATTTCACAAAAAGATGTCATTAAAAAAGCAAGAAAAATAAAAGATATTTTTTCACTATTAAAATATTAGTACAAGTATATTTGCAATCTACATGAAACAAAATGGATTAAAATCATTTCATTAACGTTACTCTGCAGCAAAACTATGAGACGAGTTGCCAAACCATTTTCGTACAGAAAGATCATTTTCAAGGCTTAAAAATCATATTAACACATGGAACCGCAACTCATGCCATTGTAATGCTTGTACTGTACTGTCAATGCTTTTTATGTTGCTTCATTGTCATGCTGTTGTTATATTTATTTATTGCTTATGCTATGCGGCCTTTAGTTTAATGATTTGTATGTTGCTCCATTCCAGTGCTGTTTTATGTTGCTTATGCCTTATTCTAGTGCTTTTATGTATCTGCTATTCTAGCAATAAAAAGCATGTATCTGTGCTTGATCTAATATAAATGTTTTTTTTTATGCATGTCTTTGGCTGTATATTTTATGTATGCATATATGACATTTGTATGTGTTTTAATATGTATGCTTATATTGTAATGTTTATGTTACTAGTACTGTATGTCATGTAATATGTCCGTTTTAAAAGCTCATGAGGGCTTATATTTATTGTTATTTTAACATGCCGACTTTAAATAAAGCTTTTCCATTTGATTTTTTTTCTATTTTAATGACCATGATGACATGAAAAAAAAAACACAGCAAGAGATAGTAAATAAAAGACTTATCATGCCTATCAATATATGTACATTACCTGCGACTGTGACATCAAGAGACTCTGGTTTGTTGCTGAAATATATAAAATCAGGCCATCAAAATACTACATCATGTGAAAAAGAAAGGAAATGGGGTAAATGTCAAGGAGACAACATCCCATATCCAGTTTAAAACGACCCAAAACGAAGCTTCTAGGGGTCATGTACTTTTATATATATTACTCATCATGCTCAATATGTCGAACTGGCACACTGATATACGATCTTCTATTTCATATTTTAAAGAACTGCAGGCTATCAATACCATCTTGATTTTTTTCAAAACGTTCTAGATCTACCAATTCTGTTTTCCAGTTACAATCATGACGATTTATACATAAATGTGTCAAAGGTTGTACTGGTTAGAAAATATCGTGCTTCCAGCAGCATCTTCAACATGTACAAGCAAAGTAGCTCTGCATTCCACCCTACACTCACTCAGGACCAACACTTTTACATCTAAAAGATGAATGGTGTGTACTTTTCAAGGAAATAAAATACCATTGCCTTCAATGACAATGAAATTTTTACAATGGACAACAGCATCAACTAACTTGTCAATCATCATGATCATTGAATTTTAACCGTAGGAGAGATAATTACCATGCATAGGTTTTTTTGCCCTCAACAGTAACATGAGTAATAAATCTGGCAGGAGTGAGAGTCAAGATTGAGAGTTATTAGTGAGACTTCAATTTTCGAATCATCTGTGTCATACCATCATGTAACACCATAATCTGTGGAAGCAGTGACATATAGATACAGAGATTAGAAACTCCTAGTTAATCCTATGTAAACATTGGTAATAACACGCAAGTGCGAGATTTCCAACGAGGTTAGTTAATCTTTAGTTCCAAACTCATGTAATTTAATCAAAAATGCACTGAAATGTCAACAAAGAGTGTTATTTATCAAATATCTACAAATTGAGTGAAATGTTTTATCAAGTGACGATACACCTGTAAAAGCAATAACATTACCATCGGAACATTGTTCTAGTGCAGGTAAAATTGACAAAAATTACGAGGAGTTCAAAATGTACAGTACAACACCTTAGATCTCATGCTTACATCACATCCAGCATTCAGGCAGTGCTGTAAACCTTTACCTTCTATTGGAAACAGCAACCATGACATCGTCCTGCTTGACATAGCTTGCAAACCAATTAAACCAAAACCGGTGAGAAGAAAACTTTACTTATGGAAGAAAGCCGATATACCTAAGATAAAAGAAGACATTGTCACACTCCAACATACATTCAAGGAAACTGCATACGAAAATATCGACAGTATGTGGGAAGCCTTTAAAACAGCAATACAGAATACTATAGAAAAGAATGTCTCAGAATAGGCATACCAACCCCTCGATAGATACCCAAATCAGGCGGAATATTAACAAGAAAAACAAAGCACATAGAAAAGCTAGAAGAACTAAAAAGAAATGAGACAAAGACCGATACAAGAGACTACAGAAAAAGGTGTGACGAGACATTAGGCAGGCAAACCGGAAATACATGGGAGACATCAGTAACAACTATAAAGACAAACCTAAGAAATTCTGGTCGTACATGTATATTAAAAGCAAGGGCCAAGAATGGGTAGGTGTGGCCCCACTTAAAAACAGCATGGGATTCATCCAGAGTGACAACAAGAACAAGGCAGAAATACTAAATCAACAATTCAAGTCGGTATTCACAAAAGAGAATTTACAGGACTTCCCAAATAAAGGACAAAGCCCACACACTAGAATGAAAGATGTCATAATCAACACCAACGGAGTATTAAAATTACTTAAGAACTTAAACACACATAAAGCAACCGGCCTAGACTCTATACCATCATTTATACTAAAGACTGCGGCGTTCGAAATTGCTCCAATCCTCACCAAAATATTCCAGACATCATTAGACACCGGGGAAGTACTACAAGATTGGAAGGATGCTCATGTAGTCCCTATATTTAAAAAGGATGAAAGACATCTAGCATCTAATTACAGACCAGTATCACTAACATCAATTACATGCAAGGTACTGGAACATATAATACATAGTAGCATCATGGACCATTATGATAGAAACAACATACTTATCAACGCACAGCATGGATTCCGCAAAAAAAGATCATGCGAAACCCAGCTAATCGTAACAATCCATGAAATAGCATCAAAACTATCAAAAGGCAGTCAAGTTGACATCATACTACTAGACTTCTCCAAAGGTTCCTCATCTCCGTCTTCTACATAAACTTGAATACTATGGAGTCAACAAAAAGATAAACGCATGGATTAAATCATTCCTGCAAGACAGACAACAGAGGGTTATACTTGAAGGCACCAGCTCATCACAGGCACCCGTTCTCTCGGGCGTACCACAGGGAACAGTCCTTGGCCCCTTACTGTTCTTAGCATACATAAATGACATGCCAGAAAGTCACATCATCTGAGACCAAACTCTTTGCCGATGATAGCATGTTATTCAGGTCAATAGAAAACGAAAATGACAGCCAGTTACTACAAAAGTACCTTACAGGACTAGAAGACTGGGAAAACAAATGGCAAATGAACTTCAATGCCAAAAAATGTATTGTCATCAGAATAACACCCCTGAAGAAAGACCTTACCGTACCATCTACATACAAATTACACAGACATACATTAGATATTGTGGACTCAAGCAAATACTTAGGAGTGACCATGAACAACAACCTGACATGGGATAGACATATAGATAACATCGTTGGTAGAGGCAACAAAACCCTAGGATTCATCCGTCGTAATCTTAAGGATTGCACAAAACCAGTCAAAGCAGCGGCATACACATCAATAGTAAGACCATCACTGGACTATGCATCAACAATCTGGGATCCCACAAACCAAAGTAAAATCAGAGCGATCGATAATGTCCAGAAAAGAGCAGCAAGATTCGTGCACAACAACTATGCCGACCGAACACCAGGCTGTGTCACAAAATGGTGTCAGCATTGCAATGGGAGAACCTCGCTGACAGACGCAAGCAAAATAGGTTGTGTATGTTATATAAAATACAACATGGAGAAGTCGACATTGATAAAGACCAGTACCTTATTCCAAATGACAACCGGACCAGAGGTAAGGATCGCTTCTTCCAAGAGAGGACAAAAAACAACAGTTACGGACAGTCATTTTTCCCCGAGGACAATTAGAGATTGGAACCAACTACCAACTCGTACAACATCAGCCAGCACTGTAGAGGGATTCAGAGCTGCCCTGAAGGCACGCTCTGAAAGGAACTAAACATCAATCCCGTGTACATAGTTTTAATTGTATATAGCGTTGAGAGCTGACTGTGTTGTCCGCACATGCGAATAGTTCTCGTGGAGCCAACTACGTTCTAAAAAGAACCCGGTTCCTTTCCTGGAAGAAGAAGAAGAAGAGTAGTGTTGCATCAGGGAAGCGAGTTTACATGTGTGATGTTGGCAACTTGAATTAGTTGCTAATCTCTGTATCTATATGTCTCTGGTCGAAGAGAGGGGGATTCAAGTTGGGTTGAGCTACAAAAATGTAACTGTATTATAAGTGCATGTTGTCATTAGAAGTTTTTCATCTTCATGTTTTTTCTTCATTGATCAAGCTGCATACATGTGAACCTCCCGACTGGAGGCCTAAATCTCCCGCTTTTTTGCCTCTCTTCCGTCCCTCCCGTTTTCTTTTCAGATCTTCTACTTTTTCAAAGTTTCAAAAACGTAAATTTGAGGTCGCCATTTTAGTTATTTTTGTTGAGAAAAACTCCAAGTAACTCTTAAGAATCAATACAGGTGACACAGGTAAACATAATGAGAAGGCTAATTAGGATATCAGTGTTGACGATTACATAACAATTACTGCTATAGTGTTAATTCACAAGTTTATAGCCAGGGATGTATATTTCCACGGATCAATGAACAACTGAACGGCAATCATTACCTTCAGTCACCTGTCAATCTAAGCTTTACCTGTATGATAATTTATTAACGATCAATTGTCTTTAAAAGTAGAGTTTTGCATTGCCAGAACTCCCAATTTTTGTGTTTTTGTACTAAATAGTTACAGAGATCATTTTTATTAAGATGATTTTTTTTTAAATTATTATGCAAAAATATGCCTGGGTTGTCTCCCCTTTATTTTTTGTCTTCAACTAAACTGATTTTTTTTTTGGTAATATTGAGATTTTATGCTATTTCTGGCAATTCTTTTAGACATCAAAATTTATTTTTCAAATAAAAATAAGCATTAATAAGTGTTTTAAACACCATTTGCTTGAAATTTTACAAAAATATTTTCTTTCATAAACACCATATTTACAAAAATCAAATTATTCATTAAAAAGAAAAGTATCCCATGTTGCATTATGAAAATGATAGTACTTCAACCTCACATCAAATAGCATGACACAAAGTGTCAAATTCATTTAACTAAAATATTCCATGATATCCTTGGAGATCTGAATAATTGTTCTGAAAGTGGAGCAGTTTCAGAAATTTATATTACATTTTTTTTTTTGTACTATCATTTAGCAAGATCTCCCACAAGGGCTTATGTAGGGGTGATCAAAGAAAACATAATGCTGCATAAATGACTTCAGTCATCAAAACTATCAGAGGAAAACATGAAATGGTTAAAAATAAGTCGACAAAAAATCTCCAGTTTTCAGACCCAATCCCCAGCTGAAAATTTTCAAATCTCCAGTTTTCAGCTGACAAGTTTATCACATGTATGAAGCTGGGGAAACAGATTTTTTACCATCCTATGTGTGTCATGGCTAGACCAAATTCTTCTGCCTCTATGGTGCAATTATTACCTATTTATCGTTTATTTTCTATTTGGACTTTTATTTTTATTTTTTAATTTTTGCTGTTGCCCATTCGGTCTAGCCATCGCCAGAATTTCAATCATTTAGAGGTTGACAGCTATAATTGTGACGGCATGAGTTGTAATTTTTTATATAAAGCATTATCTATCCCTTCCACCCTCCTCACATGTACTGTAGTTTAACCTAAATTAAATAACCTCTCAAGTCAATACATTTTTTGCGAGAAAAACACGGAAGTAACAAAAAATATGCTAAAGATACAAGGAAAATATCACTTTTTTGTAAAACATACCCTTCTTTGGCGTTTTTAAACCTTAGAGTTAATGTTTCTTCTACAATTCTGTTATGTATTTCTAGTAAAATCATGATTTTTGCTAAAAAATTAATAAAATTATTAGCTGGGTGTGATTTCGCCGACCGGATGATCCTAAATTATTTCCGTCTCAATTTTGTTACACTCGTTATGATTGGTTGAAATTATAATCCATTCAGCATGCTACTCCAAAAAGAGGAGCACTATGAAAGAAGGAAGCCAATTTTTAGGGAATTTTATTTTTTACAAATTTGCTTAATAGATTGATACCATTCACAATTCAGTCAAAAATGAAATGCGTTAAAACTAATATTTTGATATTTCTGTCAGATTTTCGACTTCTCTGTCGGGTATTATTAATTTTAAAGCACTATAACTTTTCCCCCTTCGCATGACTACCCCTTTTACCTATATTTTCATTTTATAAATCTTTGGGCATTCCGTAACAATTTCGTTAAATCATACATTTGTCACATTCATTCGTTGTAAAACTTTGTTAATGATATACCTATAAAATGCAAGGGAATTCTGTTCCCGCGAATGCCGGTACCAATCTATTTTTGATTTGTTCAGTTTTTTGTTGTTTTTTTTTTTTTTCTTTTGACTTCTATTACATCTTTTTTTTTGTGGGGGGGTTATTTTCTAACAAAAATCACATTTAGCTATAATAAAGCCATGTTTTTCAAAATGAGTTGTAAACCACCTTAACTTATCAGATAATATCTTACTACATGTACTTGCAGGACACATTTTTTAAAGGGAACCGCCAATGGGCTATTGTTGCTAAGTTTTGACATAATTAGTTTTGCTGTTTCAGAGAAGAGGATCTTTGAATGCTTTCCCATCTGAGGGCTCAGTGTTAACTTCTATCATCCCTGCTGGTGGCCATCTTGTGTGTGACGAGGAGCCGACTTACATTTTCTAAGGGGCCAACTCGAAAGGCTATTGTGACCAAATTTGGCTCCAATTTCCCAAGTACTTTCAGGGGAGGTCTTTTCCATAGGGTCTAATTTTAAACTAAGTTTCCCGCTGGCGGTGATCTTGAATGCGGTGCGGACTCGTCGGACAAATCTTTTACAGGCGATAACCCAAGTACCATTATGACCAAGTTTGGTTCTAATTTGCCTGGTGGTTTTAATTCAGAGAAGAAGAGTTAAAGACGAATTGTCGGACGATGGATGCCAGGTGATCACTTGATAAAAGCTCACCTACCCTGGCTGTAACCAAGTTAGCTAAAATCTGAGCTGTGTCAGCCAGTTTTTGGGGTTTTTTTTTGTTTTTTTTGTTTTGTTTTTGTTTTGTTTTTGTTTTTTTTTCTTTTTTTTTGTCTCTTTTGTGTGTGTGTGTGTGTGTGT
>MJUU01000765.1:250585-270526 GCA_002080025.1 Modiolus philippinarum
TTTTTTGGACCCCCTAGAGGCCATGCCCTGAGGGGTCATACCAAAGATCCTACACCCTCTGTGAAGTTGCTACATAATATGCGAGTCCATATCCGAGTTTCAACTTTCTAGCCCAAATGGCCTTGGAAATTTCTTCAATTATTGGATATCACGAAAATTCGTTTTCGTCAATAATTTGCCCCTAGGGCGTTTGACCTAAATTCAGAAACCACAGTGCGCTACTTCTGATCATACTCTAGTATGGTACCGAGTTTCAAATTTGTATCTCTTATAGTTCCAGAGCTATCGGGGAGCATTACAAACGCACGTACGTACATACGGATGGACTGCATTACATAATCCCCCGCTTTCGCTAAGCGGGGGGATAAAAATGTGTGGACCCCCAACCTGATTTCTTAAATCAGCTGTTTTGTTTATGGCGAGTGGTTGGAAGGCAGAAGAATCTCAGACTAAATAAAGTATGTCTTTCAACTTTCAAGGAGTTAATTCTCTCATCAGAAGCAATAGAATCAAATACTGTCGAAAAATAAAAAATTAGGAAAAGGTACTGAAAGGCCTTGACAAATACCATTTATCTGCATTTGCAGTTTTGTTTTCACCACCATGTTACATGTAAGTCAAAATTATATACTGGAAACTGGTTGCTGACTTCAAAAGGACCCTATCGTTGTCAGTATGGAAAACTTAGTTTTCAGGAGCATAGTCTCGTCTTTAGAACAGATTTCATAAATCTGTCCCTACCATGTGTTTGTGACGAGTATATCCTAAATAATCAGCTTCTGTGGTAAAGCAATCACATTGTCAAAAAATATGAAAGGAAACAGAATAAACACTGTAGATTCATGAATAATGTTGCAATTTTGTCATCTTTGTAAAAAGAGACTCAGTTATTGATGTAGAAACATTAACAAATCAGTTGCAACATCACACCATTTGACATGGTGAAGAAGGTTGACAAGGTCACATTTATTGAATCTATTCTATTTTACGTAGACAAAACAGTACATTGTACAATGTATATGAAATATAGCATGCTTAGGCATAGACCAGCTTGATTTTAGTCTATGTCTATTGCTTATTAGCACACTACTTTATAGTGGATACATGTAGTTTGCATTTTATTTCACAAGATTACAAAGTTTTTGGAAATGTTCTTCCTATGTACATGACATAAAATGAAACTTATTTTCTTCTGCATTTAATTATAAAGTGATGTATTCTTCCACTTGAAAAGTTAAAATGCTAAAGAATTACAGTATAACTAATTGACCTTTGTGAATATCAATAAAAATGTCATGAGTGCTGAACAGAAGGATTGCGAGTTTAATCCACTGCGTTGATCAACACGAGTGACATTTTAATTGATATTCATGACAGAAATGCTTTTTGTCTCGCCTGTGACGAAAGTGGCAAAAGCGAGACATAGCGATCATAGATGTCGTCGTCGGCATTGTAAACATTTGGTTAACCAAAATGTTAAACTTTTTTTGAACTTCAGTAACTTTGTCAAATCAAGTTCAATATCAATGAAATTTGGACACAATATTCAGTACAACTTTATTATTGAATCCCAAGTATATTTTTGGAAAAAAAATAATTCCGATTTTTCCGTATTTTGCCATTTGTTGGACTTAGTTTTTTTCAATAAAATTTTTATGTTTCCACTATATCTCAACACCTACATCCCATAGAGTGATGGTGATTGGTAAGTAGTTACGTCTTTAGTAGTAACCAACATCCATACCAGAATTATGTCACCTTGACCCATATTTTTCAGATCAATGAATTTGACTAAATTTTCACTTTGGCCCATAATATCAACAAAGTTTGAACAAATTGGAACTTAAGAAATTTAATTTTGACATAGTATTGTTGCATGTAGTCTTTAGATAAGCAATAAACTTGCAGGATTTAATCCGATTCAAACTTTGGTAAATTTCCTGAAAATGTCCAAGACTAAAAATTTTCGAAATTTTTGCATACTATCAAATATTTTAACATTTTTATGCCCCGCCACGTAGTGGAAGGGGCATATAGATTTACCCTTGTCCGTACGTCCCGATGTTAAGTTTTGCGTTTAGGTCCATATTTTGGTTACCTCTTGTAATATTTAAATAATATTACATCGGTACATGCATCTTGATTAGTACTACCAGATTCACTAACAATTAGGGATCCATGACCTACATTTCACGCTTGAGTGACTTATGTTAAATTTTGCGTTTAGGTCCATTTCTCATCAAGTACACATCATACCACAATGATGTCTCATCAAATTAATCACCTAAATGAATACTACCCAAATCATCAAGAATTAAGTGGCTGTGACCTATATTTTACGCTTGAATGGCTTTTGTTTAATCTTGAATTTAGGTCTATTTCTCAACAACTAAACATGCTATCACAATCGTGTTGCGTCATATACATCACCTTGACAGATGCTATTTAAAGCAAGGACAGTTAAGTGTCTTTCATGACCTACATTTTATGCTTGAGTAACTTTGGTAAAATTTGTGTTTTAAGGTCCATTTCTAAACAACTACACAACATATCATGATATTTCATGAAGAGACCCATCTTGGTGAGAACTACCTAATTGTTAGACAATTTTTTCTTTGACTTTGACCGACATTTTACACATGAATGACTTTGTTAAATTTTTGCATTAGGTCCATTTATTAACAACTAGGTGTTTAATCAAATAAATCGCTTAAGTTCTCTATTACGATAAAATTTTCGGCGAGGCATCCGTGTCTTATAGACACATTCTCTAGTTTCATATTAGACATCATTCTTAAACTTTAAGAATAAAACATATGGTTCCAATGTTGGCAAATTTAATGCAACTCTCAAAGACGAGCAGTCTTTGGAACCATTCTTTTTGCTTGAATTTTAGTGAAAACAAAAATTTTCAATGCTTAGGATTTCAAAAATTTTTTATTCCAATTTTGCAACCACGCTTTTTGGATGAATTTTTGTCAAACTAATATTGCCAATGATTAGATTTCAAAAATTTTTGTTCCAGTTTGGTAAATTTCCTGATACTCTCAAAGACCAGTATTTTTATACGACCGCAAAAATTTTGCGGTCGTATTATGGTATGGCGCTGGCGTCGGCGTCTGTGGACAGCATAACTTTAGTTCTAGTGAACGGATTGTTATCAAATTTTAGTATGATGTTTGTTGGCACAAGCTTAAGCCCGGGTTTTAATTTCGCGTTCCCTGCCCAACCCGTTNTTAGTAACCACATCTCAATATAGACCAACTTATAATGAAAGCGGAGTGAGCAGGCGAGACACAAGGTTCCGCGGAACTTTTGCGAATTATTATTATATAGAGTTTCTACTCAAAAAGTGAGATTTTAGATGCAGATTGTTTTTCATTCCAATGGACCAGTTGTTTACTTGACAACAACATTGACGAGATATTGAGACCTTTTTTCATCCGGTGACTAGATATCTTTATTTTCACGAGTGACAGTATAAGATTTATTTAACTGAGAAAACTCGACCATTCGCCGCCATCTTTATAATAAATCATGTTAATATACCAACAAGGAAAAAAAATAAATTAGTTTAAAATATACAGTGATATACAGTGTTTTGTATTGTTGTTTTAAACTGATATACTGATTCTTTTTACTTGAAATAATGTGTATTTTGTAAATATATTTTCTGTTTTTCAGTCAAAAATGGATACCAAATTAACATTCTTGGCAGCATTTGATGATTTGATGAGAAATGCAAAAGTTCTTCAAGTAGGAATAGAACCGGGTAAGTTGTCTCAAAAAGTAAAAAATATATCTGAGGTTAATGTCGAAATGTAAACATTCTAAAGTTTTCCTGAAATGAAGACAATATATACATGTATATGATACCAGGTTTTAAAAAAATCTGTTTCTCTTTATCTGTCCATCAATTTAAAGCATAAGATTTGAGTTACACATTAAATTGTCCTTTTTGTGATTTGCACCATTTTCTTTCTAAATTCTGGCTAGAAAAATGATTTTGAAGGAAACACCATCTTTACAAAAGCTGATGAGCATGATGAGAATTTGTTCCAAAATGTACATGAATGTCTTGTAGTTTATCATAAACTTTGTGGTGATGTTCTTACGGTTAACATTTCCTCATTTAATCTTAAGGTAGATAGACACTGTTGCACTGCGCAATTGAATTGGGCATTTTAAAATAGAGAGTCATATACAGGATAGGTTTGATTTTCGGTCCGGAACAGAAATTAGACAGCTTTCCCTTTGTGACGTCATTATTTACTGACACATGTGAAACATCATATTTTGTCCACTTTGTGTCAAATTACTTCCCTTTTCTCATAAATGATGATCAATCTGGACACTTTGTAAAATATCTCCGTTAAAAGCATGATCACATATACATTTTTTCATTGTAATCAATAGATCATATCATAGACTATCTATTTACAAAAATGTATAAAATTCTCATGGGTAAAAGGTTCATTTCTATTAAGCTGAAAGTTGCCTTTCCATATTTCCCCCGTGCATTCTTTGTAAATTTAGATAAAAAAATGGCTGAAACTGAGCAAACTTTGACCTCAATTCTAGAAAAAATAAGCATGGTGACCCATACCTTTTATTTAAGAAATAATTCACGGAAGCGTGAATATATTGCAATTTTACCATAGGTTGGCCCTTTATGGCAAATATTTTACCCAGAGCATATGGGAGGGATAAAATATAGGCATAAAGGGCAAATGTGGTAAAATCAACATATATTCATGCTCCCATGAATTATATCGATTCTAATATGACACCAACAGGGTACAGAAGAGATGAATTCGTCTTTGTATTCACAGGTGAAACAGCCATTTTATCCTGTGAAGTATAACGTTTTGTTCTATATGATGCTGCAAAAACTTGTCAAACTGTATATGATATTATCATATAAAGTACCGTTGATTGTCATGACAATATCCACGAATATATGCAAATTTGACCACGGTTATGGACACAAGATGATTAAAGGACGTCATATTAAAATGCAGATTTCGGTTTGGTAGGATTTGATCTCCAATTTAGCCGACTTATAGCAAAATCTCATGGATTTGAAAACAAGTGTCTATCTACCTTAATATACATGTAAAGTATGTGAAAATTATCATGTACTTGCCTTGAATTGCAGAGTTTAGACGGTTTGTTGGAAATCAGCGGGAGTGTCAAAGAAAATGGAGAGATGCAGACATCGAGTTGGAAAGGATGAGAGAAAAATTAAAAGCATTGGAGGAGGAAAACAGCCTACTGAAAACAAAATTAAGGCATGCTCATGTACAGATAGAGAGAGAGGCAGAGGAAAGGAAAAGAATTGAACAATACAAAGAAGAACTTGTATGTAGTTTAGAAAATAATGATGAGGCGTTACCAAGCTAAACAAATTTTTAGCAAAGATGACTTTTGTTTGGCTCTCAATAGTTCCTGTAGCTTAAAGCAGAAATGTACACTATGGTGTCAGGTTAAATGGATATCATAATACCAAAGTTTCTGTAAATTTACAGTGTAGTTACAGCAGATTAGCATTTTGACAAATTATGTCTTCAAAGCAGATCAAGTCGAAATATTTGGAAGACGTAAACCCAAATATGTGTAAAAGCTTATGGACAACTTATGAAAGAATATATGCTACAAAGATATACATGACATGTAGATGTATGGTGTATTCTTAAAATTTGAACAAATTATAGCAAATTGCTTTATATCAGAAGGCATTGCAGACTCTGACAGTACTGGAATCTTTGTCGTTTTCTAATGCTGCGTTCACACGTAATTTGATTTGATTCGCATTCGATGCGCATTAAACTAATACGTTTTAGTTTTTGCTTTACTCAAAATGATTTGTAATGTAGCATTCACACGTAATACATATCGATAACGTTTTTGATACGTATTTGATGCGCATTATATGTACGTCTGAACGCACCATAAATGTTCTATCTTGTCTATCATTGTCTATTGTGTTATTGAAAAAAAAAGATTTTGGCCATGTTGACCAGAAATTGATTGTCTTCACATATAATTCTTAAATGTTTAAAGGTTAAGGGTAACTAGATAGATTTCATTTTAAAAAATTGTAATGGACAATTTTAACAACAACATTTTAATTTCAGGATCAACAAATAGGTTTAGTCAGAGAATTGTTGGTAGACAAAAACAGTAAGAGTATGTTACATGATCAGGACAGAGAAAGACTAGCTTTCTTAAATAACCACACACGTTCTAGGATGGAAACATCACCTACTAGGAGGTAAGAAATTCTTTTCAGGGGTGTTCAAGAAATATTTAAGTGGTCTAAAACTTAAAAAAACATACAATGTATATTACGGGGTATACTAGGATACTTGTGACTTGGAAAAGTAGGAACACATAGAAATAGAAATAAAAAGTTTTATGTGTGGTTGAAAACCCACTAATGCATTGATATTTTCAGAAAAAAGGTGAAGAGTGCTACCTGTATGACATTTAGCCATGTTAAAACTGGTTTTCCTCTTTAGTAGCAATAAAAGTTCTAAATCATCAGGTCTTCTCCATTTGCCCGTTTTGTGACCCAAACTGTTGACAATAAATTCAAAAATACTCATTGAAAACGTCTTACAACTTGCATGGCTGCCAATTTATATGATATTTTATTCATTTGTTTATAATATGGTGTCTGTGTGTTCTCAAAATTCAACATGCAAAATTGTGAAAAGATTTGGGTCTATTTATGTCAATATGGAATGAAATTTATAGTTATTTGCTATTCAAAAGAGCATGATTTAGTATTTTAACTACAACTAATATTGCTAAAATTTGTGTTAAAACAGCCTGTCAATAAATATTGCTGAAGTTCGGGTTAAAAAACAGCCAGTCAACAAAAGTTAAAATAACACTGCTGTTGGAATAATGGGGTAAACACTGCATGCTAAAAGTTCCTATTAGAATACTTCTGTGTTGTTTTTCAGGTTAAATACCATCAATGAGTCTACACATTCCATTTTGTCAGACTCTGATTATGATAAAACAGAAGATGATTTACAAACAACTTATCTTAGAAGTGGCAGAAAATATAAAAGGCCTTCAGCACCACCAATGGAGGAAGCTGAACCAAAGAGGCGGAGAAGTGATGAAGAGGTATGAATTTATCTGAAAAATAAAATTGAAGTGAAAATGATTAAATTGTCAGTGTTAAGAGGGTTATAAATCAAGGCTTTTGAGAAGAATTGATTATTCAGTGAGTGAAATAAAGACTAATCCTTTCACATCTTTGTGGAAGTGTTACTACATTCTGTTTTCTATCTTTTCATCAATGTATCACCAAATCAAAAGCTACAGTATCTTGAAAAGCTGATCTCTGACAAATTATATAGATGCTGAATATGTAGAGTCAAAAACATTCATTCAATGACAATGCAGGGCTTGACACAGAATGTTGTCCCCTTGCCCAGGACAAGTGAAAGTTGGATTTGGCAAGTAAAAAGATTCCTTTTTTGGCAATTTAAAATAATACCGGAATGATATGGAATGTTTGTAACAATGTCATATGTCTCTCAGTTTCTTTATCCACACACGTTTTGTGTAACAAATGATGTCCCAATTTTCTGTTACACATATAGTACTTTACAAATTTGGCTAGGAAAAATTTTTAGAAAGTGATCATAAAAGTATAATTCATAACCCTTTTTCTCTGCTTTAATAGTGTTATATTATAATTTATTTTTACAGAAGGAGAGTTCTCTAATAACAACCACAACCGTTACACTAGATGCTGGTGGTAAACCTATAGCTGCCTCCACAAATGTAACGACAGGTCCACAGAAAAAGTTAAACAAAAGTTTCAGTGAACCGGCCTTGGAGAAATTTGCTGCACCACCAATTAGGGATGCAGGTGAGTAGCACTATATACATGTAGATTTTACAACTGCTTCAAGTGAGATACAACATTTATAGCTTTTCAAATTTTTAAACATACAATGTAAGGCTTGCTGAGAATTCAATATTTGAAAATTTTATCAAATTAGAATTATTTTCATTAGTAATTGATTAATGTAAACAATATTTTATTAAGAAATGATAAATGCAAACATGACATATAACATGCATCAAACAGGATTGGAAAACAAGTGTCACAGCACTTGAATGAATTCCTCTCCCAAGATAGTTCAAGTAGTAGCAGAAGATAAAGCACTTTAGGAGTTGAATGTATTCAAGAATACATGTAAAGATTAGCGTCTTACATGAGAGCAGATCAAAGATTAATAGGATCTTGCATAAGGTCAGATTAAAGATCGGGATATCTTTCACAAGTGTAAGAAATTTCGTCTTTTCTCGAATGGAGCGTAGCGGAATGAGAGGAAAAGACGTAAAATTTCTTACACGAGCGAAAGATATCCCGATCTTTAATTTTGATCTTATGCAAGTACCTATTTATTCCGTAAAAAGCGATAAGAAACGTCTGGAATCCATTACTGTTTGAACAACATTGTCGCCATTTGAGTATTCTTTACATTGTGACGTCAGGTGTTTCATGACGTTAAGTCATGGTTACGATTGTTGTATCACAAAAGTAAACAAGTCTGGTTGGTCATTTACCGGTGTTAGATGAGGTCGCGTGCATCGATCTTACATGGGTCATCCCCCACTGTAAACCACCACTGTAAACCACCATTTACAGAAGAATGGCGTATCATTCTCGAGTGAATAAGACGAAGAATTTCTTACATGAGTGAAAGATATCCTGATCTTTGATTTTGATCGAATGTAAGTAGCTATTTCTTCCGTAAAATACAAGAACAAGCATCTGGAAACCTATAGTGGGCAAGTAACGTCGTCGCCATTTGAGTGTACCTTACATTGTGACGTCAGGTGTTTTATGACGTTTAGTCATGATTACGATTATTGTATTACAAAAATGAACACTTGCGGTAGGTCATTTACCCATGGGAGACGAGGTCGCGTGCATCGATCTTGCATGGGTCATCTCACACTGTAAACCATCATTTACGGAAGAAGATCCTTTCTATAAAGTGTGCATTTTGATTGATTTACTAATCGGCATTAGCTGCATTTTTTCCCCAATCATAGTTGAAAGTCTGTGTATTCCTAGAACTTATTAAATCTTTATGTTGATTGACTCTACCTTCTCAGAATTTTACACAAATTTAACTTTTACTTTGACAGACAGTGAACCAGAGTCTGATGATTCTTGTTATGCAACACCTGGCAACAGAAATAATAACAGGAGGAAGTCTAGAGGAAGACGTACTCCATCAACTGCTAGGTAGGTATAAAATCCCTCAAATGAAATTTGGAGAGGCAGAAATAGGTTTTGTCTTGTCTCCTTTGCATTCAATTCAAATCCATTCTTAGCAACTAGGGTGTATAAACTGTCCATAAATAATATATTATCTACCACTTATATTATACATTGACCTTAATTTTTATTATACCCCCGCTTTGTAAAAGCGGAGGGTATATAGTGATGGTGGTGTCCGTCCGTCTGTCCGTCCGTCCGTCCGTCCGTCATTCCGTCCGTCCGTAACACTTTTACTGTCAAAGTTTTCTCAGCTTCTACAGGTGGGAATGATTTGATATTTAGCATTAGGCTTCCAAATGATGANACTACTTCCTGTTTACCGATACATTGGTATGTTGATACTTAGCCTAAATTAAGTTTTTTGAATAACATTAAAAGACGCAGTTGACTTTAAAGATCAGCCTTTTATTTAAACTTCTTATTATATTGGGCATGCGGGGGTATTCATTTGTGGCCCAGTGGACCACAGTACCTCTAGTTTTTATCTAAATGTTGATGTTGATTTCCCAGTAACTGAACTACTTAGAACTCAGAGTCTCCCCGTATTTTGTCTGTTGTTATATCTAAATGTAGAAGTCTGAATCTTTCTTCATAACATTTACCTCAAATTTTCATGTTATACATTAATATTATTTTATAAAATACCAAAACTTAAAATCATTATATACTAACAAGCAGACACAGTTCTACCCATTGTAGTGAAATAATCATGTGTCCGCAGATATGATATTTCTGTGTAATGGTTGTATTTTATGTTTTATAGGACACCAGGCATGAGGAAAACCATGTCAGCCAGTAAAGGTCTAAACAGAGTTCACTTCTTCATATCTAAAACAGTCATTAAACCAGAAACTTGTACTCCAGTAAGTACTTTTAGTCTGGCTTTAAAGCAAAAAGAAAACAACATTATACTGCTGTATCTTTGTCAATCATTCTGTCCCTTACACAAATTTCTGCTAGGAATCTTGTAACTTTCAGATATTTTTTGCTTAAACATTATATTTGTTTGGTATATTGTGTTATGCATTTGAGATGTATCGCTACTTCTGTCTGATTGTTTTTTAATCTTTTTTTACGTTTTGATATGTGTATATATTTTTTGTTTTACCTTTTATCGCAGTTCGACAAGAATTTTAACTCATTTGTTTATTTATGCTTACACGAACTGCCGCACAGCACTCTTTATTTTATCTATATTTCATTGGGGATCTAGGGCAAAACTAGTGAATTTAATACATCACCACCACATAATGAGTGCTTATTAAAACAACATCAATAATTAATATAAGTGAAGCATGCAATACATGTACATATCAGGGGTAGATCTAGGATTTGAACTTAGAGAGGCACAATTGAACAGAAATTGACAAGTGTAGTGAGGCTTAAAATTTTTTACAAGCAAATATTAGCCAAAACCCAGATTTTATCCTAAAAATTTATATTATTTACCAACTCACTTATGGCATACTTATTTGAGTGACAACTTCAGTCAGTTTATAATGTAATAATTACTGATTTTGTTTACATACTGGTTTTAAACAAATGTATACACAGGAATAATTGCAAACCCTTTTTATATCAGTTTCACATCCGTTTTACATCCGTAACTTTACCTGTGAAAAGGATGAATAGTACCATGTCAGAAAAACACCTGTATTTTTACAGATGTTTTCCCAGATGGTTAACGTATGTAAAACGGATGTGACACGTTAAACATCTGTATTACATCCGTTTCACGGACATTACATTTGTGTACTAAGGCCATACAAAAATAATTATTAGATTCTCAGGCCATTTTTCTGAAAAAATGATGAGGCAGGGAGGGAGAAAATTTTTATTTTTATTTTTTCAAAATCATGATGAGGCATCTTTTTACATTGCTGAAATGCCCAAAAAGTGATGAGGCAGGTGATTTTCATTTTTTTTTATTTGAAACTTGAATAAAAAAGTAACTTTAGTTCCCAGAAAAGAGATGAGGCAGGGGCCTGAGAAGCTAATGTATTTTTTTATTTTGCCTAAACAGATGTTTTACGGATGTTCAAAAACACCTGTTTTACGGACGTTTTATAACGCATGTTTTACATCACATCCATTATACACATGTAAAACGCCTGTAAACCCTCTGTTTGTAAAAACGTCCGTTTTACATCTGTTGCAATTTTTCCTGTGTAGACATGGTAGAGTTGTACAAAACCAATGAAATTTTTCTTCCATCTGTTACAAAACATATGTATAAAAATACAAAAATACCGAAGTTGCAGAAAAACTATAAATTTCGTTATGCTGTACATGTGATTTAAGTAGTAACCTCTCATCAGCAGTATAAAAATCAAATAATATGGAAAGCCATAAGCAAAGATAAAATTTCAGTAAATTGTTTCCAAACTAGTTTTCAAAAATATCTGCACATACCTGTATTCATTTCATGATGAAAAAACAAACATTTGTTTTATGTTTTTCAGTGTGGAAAAAGGATTGGGTTTGGTAGAATGGCAATGAAATGTAAAGGTAAATACCCCTCATTAGATAGTACCAATTGCAATAGTTGACTTGTTAGAAAGTGAGCTATTTTATGTTTTTTTTTTGTGTGTAAAATTTGAAGTTGCTTTGAATCGTGTGTAAACCAAGCACCCTGTATGGTCCTTTTGTATTTATGTTTAAGACCCTCTGTATCGTAACAGCTGTCTTTACCTAACACAACTTTCAGTCCTATAGGGGTTCATTTTAGTTGGGTTTCTCTATGATACATCTTACAAATTAGACAAATATTTAAAAATGTATTGAATTTGAGATCTCCATAGTTTTTATACCCCTGCAAACAAAGTTTTGGGGTATATAGGAATCAACCTGTCTGTCTGTCTGTCTGTCTGTCCGTTCCGCCTGTCTGTCCATCCGTCTGTCCACACTTCTCGTAAGCGCATCTTCTCTTAACCACTTGAAGGATTTCGATGAAACTTCACAAAGGAAGGACACTATATGGAGATGTGTATGAAGGAATATAATTATTTTTGTCAGAATCAGGAAGGGGAAATAATTCGACTTTGACTTGTCGTTGATTCCCTTTGTATGGGTTACCTAGTAAGTGCAACTCCTCTTAAACCAATTGAAGGATTTTGATGAAACTTTACACAAAGGAAGGACACTAGTATATGGAGATGTGCATGAAGGAATATTATTACTGTCCTAAACCAGGAAGGGGAGATAATTTGACTGACTTTTGGTTGATTCCCTATGTATGGATTACCTAGTAAGCGTAACTTCTCTTAACCACTTGAAGGATTTTGATGAAACTTTTCACAGAGGAAGGACACTAGACGGAGATATGCATGAAGGAATATAATTACTGTCATAAATCTGGAAGGATAGATAATTCGACTGACTTTTCGTTGATTCCCTATAATACCTCGTAATCGCAACTCCTCTTAAACCCCTTGAAGGATTTTGATGAAATTTTACACAAAGGAAGGACACTATATGGAGATGTGCATGAAGGAATATAATTAATATAATTATTGTCCAAAACCAGGAAGGGGAGATAAATTGACTTTGACTTTTTTCGTTGATTCCCTATGTATGGGTACTTTTGACTTTTTGTTGATTCCTTATGTATGGGTTACCTCGTAAACACAACTCCTCTTAAACAACTTGGAGGATTTTGATGAAACTTAAGACAAAAGAAGAACACTTTATGTAGATGTACATGAATATATGATTCTTGTTTGAAATCAGGGAGGGGAGATAATTTAACTTTGAATTTTCATTCATTCCATATGTATGGGTTACTTCTTAAGCTCAACTCCTCTTAAACCACTGAAAGGATTATGATGAAACTTTACACAAAGGAAGAACACTATCTGGAGATGTGCATGAAGGAATGTAATTATTGTAGGAAACCAGGAAGGGGAGATAATTTGACAGTCACTTTCATTGATTTCTGCTGCAATTACTTTTTTTCCAAGAAATAATTTAAAGCATAGATATTGTGAAATCAAACTGTTGGAAAGACACACTTTTTTCATTGTAATCCTCTTGAAAAATTGTTTTCTAAGTGTTTATTATGAAATTTCTCAAATGCTTATGATTTTTGTGTAAAATGTCTAATTGGCTAAAAAAGGATTAATTTTATATTTGTCTTATTTAGACAGAGTATTTTCATTGGAACCCTTGTGAAAAGTTCTTTCTTGAAGATTATATCATTGTGTCCATACTTGTATTGTGTCTACACTTGTACTGTGTACACACCTGTATTGTGTCCACACAAATTTAAATTTGCACTTACCATATCGATTCAGGGTTCAATGGGGGGGTATATTTGGCTGCCATTCGGCGACAGCTCTTGTTTTTTTTTTTGTTTAGAATTTTTATTCCTGAAATCAAATGGGGGATAGATGGTATATATTGGGCTTGGCTCGCAGTTTTTATACCCCGCCACACGTAGTGGCGAGGTAGTATGTGATACCCTCAGTCATGTGTCCTTCAGTCCGTGTGTCCGTCCGTCGCCCGAAGGTTTCCGACTGATAACTTGTGAACGAAATGACACAAGGTCTTCGAACTTAGTATGCAAGTTGTTTACCACAAAACTCAGGTCAAGTTCGATTTTGGGTTCAGAAGTCCAAGGGGTTCTGGAGTTATGCCCCTTGAAACTTATAAATTTTGCGACTTTTAGGGTTTTAGGACTGATAACTTGTGAACGAAATAACGCAAGGTCTTCAGACTTGGTATGCAAGTTGTTTACTACAAAACTCAGGTCAAGTTCGAGTTTGGGTTCAGAGGTCCAAGGGGTTCTGGAGTAATGCCCTTGAAACTTAGAAATTTTGTGAAACGTGGCGGGATATCATGTAATGCATCATTACTATTTTTCTAGTTTGATATTAATCCATATATATAAATATACATGTATAATTTCAGATTGTAGAGCTTCATGCCATCCTGATTGTAAAGACAGTCTACCTCTTCCATGTATACCAACAGCACCCAGTACTCCTGGTGGTACTAAGTTAACAGGGGTTAGTACATGTACATGTATGTTTTAGAAAAAATTCATGGGAGCTTGAATATATACTGATTTTACCATAGTTTGACCTTTTTATGCCTAATATTTTACTCTGACTGGATACATTTATATATACATGTACATGCATTTAGGGATAACCATAAATTATCACAGAAGAAATTGAAAGAAGTAAGTGTAAACCAACTTCTCTTATGATGTTTCATCAATATCTATTTCTTACACGATAAGATAATTTTTCATATCACTTAGTGATAACTTTTATGCTATCATTTCATTGGCCTTTCATAAGATTAGATAACTTTTCAGTCGAATTTTCATTGGTTGATCTAGAGGTCACACATCAGGTCAAACCAACGTCATGGCAATTCTTTTTTTAAATTCCGTGCTCATTGCATTATGTCGTCTGCATTATTTGACTTCGATTTTTGTAAAATTCACTCCTTTGTTCCTTCCGTATTCTTCTGCCGTTGTTCCATTGGCAAGAAGGAGAATTTAAAAAATGAGCTTCATGTGTACACACCTATTAATTCATTCTCCCAAAACAGTTGAATATATTTGGCCAATTGAAATATATTATTTTATTTCTAAAAATGAGTTTTAATTTCCTTCCTGTGTTCTGTGTTGATGTTATGATGTAATGTGTATTGGGATCATTGACGTGTGGGAATTGACATCAGAATCTGTTACCAGAGACAGAGAAATTTACACCTACATTTAATTACAAATCATTCGTAACATTTTCACTCAACTGACAAGCAGAAATTAATTTTAATACTGTGTAGATGTTTAAAACTGTAATTACAATTCAACCGAGCTTTCACTAAGGTTTGTCACGAGCGAGGAATCATGTACCTGTCATTGCTATTGATTGTTGTGTACATATTCGTATAATGCAACATAGTACCTACATCTACAACACTTATCGTTGTTTATAGTTTCTACTTTTAAAATATACAGGGAAAATTTATTGTTAGACTTTTACATTCATTTTAAGGATAAGTTTGAAGAACAAAATCAATCATCAATGTATTAACAAACACAAGTAAATTCTCCCCACTTAACATAATTGGGAGAACATGACAGAATGGTGTATCATAAGAGAAATCGGTTTCACAACTTGTAATAACTGTATATCGCTTGTTATCAAATCTCGCTATTTAATTACAAATAATAATTAACTTGCTGAAGCTTGTTAATTATTATTGTGTAATTAAATAGCTCGAATTGATAACAAGCGATATACAAGCCTCACTCATAATGAAACCTATAATTATTTCTGCAGATACTTTATTTTGCGTTTCGTCCCCAAGAAGAACTTTGCGGCAACAAATTTTCGCGATTTTCAATTTTTATTCAATCATTTGTATAAGGATTACAAAAATTAGCGACAATTTATTTTCGCAATATTTTTTCCATCGAGAAGATCGCAAAAATAAATCGCTCACGAAATCTAGTTGGTTTACAGTATTTTGCCAGTGAAATCAGATTTATGCCAAAAGATCCTGAAATACAATATGGATATCTCTGATCTAATGCAAACCCTTAGAGAATTGGAATGATTCATTGCTACTAGATCAGATTGTGACAGTGGATTAAACCTATGAGAAAATAATTGTGGAAGAAAATTTAGGTTTGAGGCATAAATAGTGTTCCTAAGATTGAAGTAAGCAGCTCTCTTATATTGATTGCCTAAGGGCAAACACAACACAAGAAGCAGCTAAATTTTTGCCAACAAATTTTGCCCTAAGAAAATCTTTTCTGCTTTAAAAAGGGGGGGACAAATAAAATAAGGTAAACCTTTCAAGGGAGCTACGTTTTCCAGGCTTCTCTTGCCAGTTGATACATGTATATCTAATGCACTTAAAATACTGTTGCGTGAGCACAGAATTTATTTTAACAGTCTCCTATTACAATAAACTGGTATAAATTGATTATTTACAGGGATTGTTAGCAGACTACACACCAACAGATCCTCCATATATTCCAGCTATAATTGTAAGTATAACAATATTTAAAAAACCCATTATCTTTGCAAAGTAAAGAGCTTAAATTGTTAGTTGTACTAGAGTATACAATATTTTGCCATTCTTGGCTATAAGAAAACAGTAGCTGTAACGGTTTTAATTAAATCTGAAAGAAATACATAATAAACATGTAGATCAGCTCAAGATGTGTTCATTTCTACACCCATTATTGAAGAAATCATTACAAATGGCATGACATGAACAAATTTAACTATGGACAACTTATGGTTGAGGAAGTATGTCTAAATACCACAATTTTCAAAAAATGCTGACTTTATAATGTTGAGTGACACAAGTTGAATTGTGTATTTAGGCCTTTTTTCCACAATCTACAGATATTTGTTGGATCTGCATATCATTCTGAGAGTATCTTTTATTTGACAAGATAAAATCATGAAAAAATTGATATGTTTTAGGTACACTGTGTAAATGAAGTAGAAGCCAGAGGTTTGAATGAAATAGGATTATACAGAGTTCCTGGGTAATTATATTTACAGTGCACTACACTTATATTTAAAAAAAAGCTTGATGCTTCCAAATTTACAGTGAACAGTATGTTGTATGAAACAGTTAATAAGAAATGGTCTGTGATGCCAAATAATGTAGTTTCTCCAACTGATGATAATAATTTCAGAGCTGTTCTGTTAATATATGTGTAGAGAATAGGTCAGAGGACTCTACAAAAGAACACACCATGTATTAAATTTTTATTGCATTCCTGTTTATTTGTGTGTTTCATAAATGTCAGTTCTCAGTATAAACTACAGTAAATAAAATTTTATTTTTGAAGATTCAACATTATTTATTTAATGATGCATGTTATTCAGTTGTCACTGAGATTCATGGTTAGTGCCATTCTTCGTGGAACAGCTCATGCATCTGTCACTACATGATGCCAATTGCATCAACACGATATTTATCATGCATGTATTTACTTTCTTGTACAGAAGTATTGCTTGATACATGATGCATAGCATAGCATGTTAGATTTAGATTACACCTGACTGAATTTTTAACTTTTTTAGCTCACCTGGCTATGCCAGGGTGAGCTTTTGCCATCACTTTGCGTCCGTCGTCCGTCCGTCCGAAATTTTTTCATTCAAAGATCTTCTCCTCTGAAACCACTGGGCCAATTGAAACCAAACTTGGCCACAATAGTCCTTGGGTGGTCCCCTTTAAAAATTGTGTCGCTCAGGTCTGTACGTCATCCAAGATGGCTGCCAGCTGGGACCAATATTTAACATTGGACCCTATGGAAAAAAAATGTTTCAAATTCTATTTCTCTGAAACTACTGGGCCAATTGGAACCAAACTTGGCCACAATAGTCCTTGGGTGGTCCCTTACAAAAAAGGTGTTTTTTAGGTCCGCCCGATTTCCAAGATGGCCGTCAGCAGAAAACATAGTTTTAACATTGGACCCTATGGGAAAACACTTTCAAAGATCTTCTTCTCTGAAACTACTGAGCCAATTAGAACCAAACTTGGCCACAATAGTCCTTGGGTGGTCCCTTACAAAAAAGGTTTNCAGCGGAAACATAGTTTTATCATAAGACCCTATGGGAAAACATTTTCAAAGATCTTCTTCTCTGAAACTACTGAGCCAGTTGGTACCAAGCTTGGCCACAATAGTTTTTTGGTGGTCCCTTACAAAAAAGGTGTTTTTCAGGATCACACTACATTTAACATGGCCGCCAGCAAGGGACATAGTTTTAACATTGGACCCTATGGGAAAACACATTCAAAGATCTTCTCCTCTGTAACTACTGGGCAAATTGGACCCACCTTTGGCCATAATAGTCCTTGGGTGATCCCTTACAAAAAAGTGTTTTTAAGGTCTGCGCGAATTCCAAGATGGCCGCCAGCGGGAAACATAGTTTTAACATTGGAGCCTTTGGGAAAACATTTTGCCTTTGGGAAAACACTTTCAAAGATCTTCTTCTCTGAAACTACTGAGCCAATTGGCACCAAACTTGGTCACAATAGTCCTTGGGTGGTTCCTTACAAAAAGGGTGTTTTTTTAGGTCCACGCAATTTCCAAGATGGCTGCCAGCGGGGAACATAGTTTCAATGTTGGACCCTATGCGAAAACATTTTCAAAGATCTTCTTCTCTGAAACTACTGAGCCAATTGGTACCAAACTTGGCTACAATAGTCTTTGGGTTGTCCCTTACAAAAAAGATGTTTTTCAGGATTGCGCTACAATCAACATGGCCGTCAGAGGGGGACGCAGTTTTAACATTGAACCCTATGGGAAAACACATTCAAAGATCTTCTTTTCTGAAACTACTGGGCCAATTGGAACCCAACATGGCCACAATAGTCCTTAGGTGGTCCTTTGCAAGAAAGATGTTTTTCAGGTCAGTGCTGTATTCAAGATGGCCGCCAGTGGGAAACATAGTTTTAACATTGGATCCCATGGGAAAACATTTTCAAAAATCTTCTTCTCTGAAACCACTGAGCCAATTGATACCAAACTCGGCAACAATAGTCTTTGGGTGGTTCCTTACAAAAAGGTGTTTTTCAGGATTGCGCTACATTCAACATGGCTGCCAGTGGGGGATATAGTTAAACATTGGACCCTATGGGAAAACACATTCAAAGATCTCCTCTGAAACTACTTGGCCAATTGGAACCAAACTTGGCCACAATAGTCCTTAGGTGGTCCTTTGCAAAAAATTTGTTTTTCAGGTCAGTGCGATATTCAGGATGGCCACCAGGGGGAAACATAGTTTTAACAATGGACCCTATGGGAAAACACTTTCAAAGATCTTCTTCTCTGAAACTACTGAGTCAATTGGAACCATACTTTGCCCCAATAGTAGGGACTCCAAGAGAAAAATATGCAATCAGTACTAATTATTGTAAATAATACAGTAGAAAAGAACATAAAATAAGAAACAAAATGCAACAAACAGATTGAAAATCGGTTGAGAATTAAAAAAGTTACAATAATTCAAAGTTGACAAAAAAAGGGGCAAAATTTGGAAAAAGTCTATGTCCAATGGTGTCATTGGTAAATGAACCCAATTTCAACATAAAAATATGTGGTTGTTATTGTTGATAAACACATATTATTGGTAAAACTTTGTTAACTTATGCCCAAAGATAAGAAATACCAAAATTTATTATTTTTAAGATATTTTAACTCTGAGAAATATGCAACTGAAAATGCAAAAAAATATTATGGACTTAGTCATTTTTTGAATGGCACCAAGGTCCACAGTAGTAGCGGACCCAACTTTGGACAGCAATATAATCTGTATTTTTTTACCATATACTATGATTTTTTGTAAATTAAAAGAATAACAATAGTTCTTCTACATAAATTATTTAAAAATAGTGTATGATATCATAAGACTTTTAAAAATCTGGTCAAAATAGGCCTTGGGGCCCATTTTCCATCGTCAAAATAGCCTTTGGAGCCATTTTTGGCTGCCAATTTCGGGTACTTAAGTATATTACAGCATGGTGGTTATTTAAATCCTTAATGACAGTACTCTAGTGATTACAAAAATATAAAATGCATAGGAATCAGTCTAATATATTTTGAATTATTTGTTTCTGAAAATGGCTGGGAAGCA
>MJUU01000765.1:294879-305525 GCA_002080025.1 Modiolus philippinarum
GAACTTAGGTTTAACATTGGACCCAATGGGAAAATTCACATTTTCTTCTTCTGTTCTGAAACCGCTGAAGCAAATTCAACCAAACTTTACTGGAATGATGAATTGAAGGTCCTTAACAAAGATTGCTCATTTCGTTAAAAACATGGCCACCAGCACAGAACATAGTTTATTTTGGCCCTATGGGAAATTCACATAAAAAACATGGCCACCATGCAGAACATCGAAAACCCTGCTTCAGCATTTTGTCAGGTGAGCGATACAGGCTCAGTGTCTGAGCCTCTAGTTATTCCTGCTGCAGTAGATCAATGTACAAATTAAGGCGATGCAAGGGTCTGCAGTTTATTACATGTACATGTATTTCATATGTTATGTTTGAATACATTATGAAGCCATTCTGAAAACATCAGCAATTTTCATTTATTTTTAATTGCATGTACACCTACATATAAAGTCAACAAAGTCATTTTCATTGGAAGACAGTAAAAGATAAATAATGGATCCAAACCATTAGTTTTAGGCACATACCCAGTAATATTTCTGCAGTTGCTCATTTTAATGAATGTTTTCTTTTCCAGTTCCACAGAGTTATTTAGGACCAATACATACACCAGAAACATTTGAAAACAAGAGTAAGACATGGGGAGTAAATGCAATGACACCAAGGTTTGTATGTTGTAAATGAGTATAAACAACCGATGGTTGACATCAGATTTAGTTGACCACGCATCAAGTAATATTTGCAAACATAGTTGGAAAGTTTAAAAAAAGTTTGGCTGATAATAAGAGATAGCATAAAGATTCTCTTTCAGGTAGATTGGTTCAAAAATATTTCTTCACTTTTGATTAAAAATTTTGGTTAAAATCAAAATTTTATAAAGAAAGTGAAGAAATATTTTATGAATCATGTCATAGCTGAATGAAATAGTTTTCTCACATGAAATTTGTGAAAAACTCAAAAAATATAAAATGACTGTTAAAATCTCTTGGAGGTTTTAATCGACATCTAGTAGATATGATTTTGAAAAGTTTATCTTGATTGCATTTGACCCAGATAATCTCGTACATGTAAGTCCTCAGGTTTTCCTGGGTAGTTGTTGTGTTAAACACCAAAACATTATTGTAAAATAAACCTCTAATACATGTACTACAATCTTTTGATTAATTACAATGTATATTCATTGTTTTCCAAATGAATACATTTCCTATTATTCAATGTATTTTGAATACCTACTCTTTCCAAGGATTGTTAAAAAAATTCTTTAAAGATTTATAGTGAAGAATTACCATATCAAAGAATAAAGCATGAATTTCAGTGTTCTTTCTTTACCTTATGAACCTTAAACTGTCATTCTATGATATTCTACTCTAAATGCATGCTGTATTTCTTTGGTTTACAGACACGGATCCAATAAGTTTAACACATTTGGATCACCTAGGTATTGTATAAATATCAGTGGCTTGATAGAAAACATTTTGTGTTTCTTTATTTTATGTCCTTATACTAGCATTAGTTGAAAGTGTATGTTTATATAAAGACATTTCTTAAAGACTCCTTGTCAGTTTTCCAGCTTAAATTTGGAACACCTATTGTAAATCTCTACCCTTAAAATGGCAAGAAAATTGAACTTGTTTGACAAAATAATAAATATTTATTCCTCAGTTTTTCTTGGTTTTCCCCATATTTTCATTTAGTCCAAAATACATGTATTGTCCTAAAGAGTGCTTGGTTTATAGTTTCCTTCTGGCAGTTTGAATTTTTAAAAGTGATGTCTATTTCTCCAAGAACCTTTAGACTGAGGGGTACTTTTACGATACCATATTAAAGAACTTTTTCCCAAGAAACTTGCTATTCCTTGAGGAGTTTTCAAATGTGACATCAGATCATTGTTGGAGTGTGATAATGTAACAACTATCATGTCAAACAAATCACATTGTTGGATTACAAGGACATATACCTGTATATAGACAGCTTCATGTGATCCTGTCTTCTATGGGCTGTCTTACACGGGGAATAGCCATTTACAGAAGAAATATTTTTCCTCTTATAGAAAAGTGAAACCTTTTCAAACCACCTACATTTTGGGAAGTCCTTTTACACACATTAGATGTTTCTGTGATCTTGATTGGTAAGCCTTGAACATGCAAATTTATTTTTTCACTTCGGCATGTCAAACATGAAATTCAATTATACATTTGATAATACAAAATGTTTTCTATCTGTTTTTTATATCTGGGTATATTCAGAAATATTTATATAGTACATACAATAACATTCATAATCGCAAGCTTTTGGACTGGTGTGGAATTCATTTGTTATCATGCTTGTCATTTTCATTTCAACAGATGTATACCGTAGTTCTTTAGTGCGTAGGGTTTTATAATACATTTAAAGCATGTAAGTATTTAGTTAATTAAGGGGGTTCGCTAATCCATTTGAAAATAAATAGGATTTCAAATCAACATGATTTTTAGTTAGAAAATTAAAACAGAAGAAATTTAAGTGAAAAAAATTGATAGGTTTATGATCTTGATTTTGAGATTTAAGTGATTGAAAATTTGGCAGGAAACTGAACTCCTCTGATTTTTCATAGGATTAACATTAGCAAGTTTTGACTATGAATGAATGTGACAAAATAAATAGAATTCAATAAATTTTTTACAGAATGCTCACAAAGATGTTTAAAATGAAATCATGGAAAAAATAAGGGGGTCAATGGGCAAAAAATAATGTTTATAAATGGATAAAACCCGAGGATTCTGAAAATTCAGAAATCCCAAAATGTGAGGAGCAAACCTCCTTAAAGGATTGCCCATATAATATGTTGTCTTGACATCCATAATTATTCCATTCATGAATCATCTTCCCGATTTTATAAGTTGATATGTCCTGAAGGGACTGATTATTGTAGAAAGCGTCAACATCTTGGACAGGGTGAAAACTTGTCAACAGTTTGGCCAACTGGAAACAGAAACTTAATACATATACTGTTTGGGATGTGCAATTAACTATTTTGTCAACTCTTCAATATTTTTAAGGTGGTTTTTCCATATTTCCATCTCTAGTTTTATTTCAATGCACATTTACAAAAAATATTCACGGAACAGAAAAATGTTCAGACAATGTCCAACAAATTTGTCTTGGCAACATGAATAAAGCATCCAGGCAAAATAAGGGCACTGGCCTACATGTACTGCTTGATGGATTAACTTGAATTCAAGTTTACATCATAGTTCAGATCTCGGTCACTGTACATGATTGGACGATCAGATCTTGTATATGCATGGATTTGTGATAACATGTCAATATCCAGGCAAAATTTTGTCACTTTGACCTACTTTTTCTTCATAATTGACTTACATTTAAGTGTACGTCAGAGTCTGTACATTTTAAGATCATCTAAACTTGCATATGGAAAAAAACTTTGATGGTAGGTCAACATCTAGGCAAAATTAGGTAACTGCCCATGTCCAATGGTGAGGCAAACTTTGTATGGAATCGTTGATTACTTGATTTTTAACTACACTGGAAAAAAAAAAAATTAGCAGGTATGATGGTCAATTATAATATGATGATGAATATACTGTTTTGTTGAAAGTTCTAGTTATATGCGAATATTATTTCCTTGACCAAGGTTCAATCTTTCTAAACATTATAGGATCTGTATTAATCTAACCCAATTATCCAATGGGAAAGATGACCACATATAGCTTTGCTCTTTGAAGCCGTTATAATAGCTAAAAATATCAACTATATAAATGTAAGACAAAACTTATAATATATCTGCCATTGTTTAAACTCAAACTGATATGGAAAAGAACAAAGAAAATCATTTACTAATCCATCAAACATCTAACAGAGATGATATTTTGTACTGAAAACACACATATAACATGTAATCGGAATATTCATACTTATATACAGTAGATAAATGTATTTGGGATATTTTTTCTGCTGAAGTATTTTCCCTAACACGATAGAATAAAATTATACTTTTTACTGCTCTTTAATAAATTTTAGCTTTAAGTAAATGTTTAAATTCTACATTTATAGTAAAGATGAAGATTTTTAGATATTTTTTAATCAGTTTTAATTCACGCATGGTTTAGATAATATGAGAATTTTAAGGAAATAATAATTTCATGTTTTGTATTGAGCAACAAGATAAATGAAAGATTAATGAATTTGCCTGATAAATAGATGGTAACACCAGAAATTTTGTTTGTGATTAAGATAAAAAAATTAATCTTGGGGCTTCCCATTTGTGTGTAGCTGGGTGTTTGGTTTTTCCTTGATCTTGATTTTATTTATTGGGTTGGAAACTGTTTAATTTTCAAAGGAAAATCAAGTAAAGAGCAATTTGCACAGCTTTGTCATATTCCAATACAGGGTTGACAAAAATTTCCTTCCTGTTGTTCCTTCAGCTAAAACATTTCAACAGTTTTCATATACTATTATACTTTGCTTGCATGTTCACGTTTGTAGCAAATCAATGAAAATGACATGAAATGTTTCAGAAAAAAATTGCCCCAGAAAAAGGAAATGAAGTTTTTATCTATATCACATAAAGAAAATTAGCTGGAAATGCTATCAGTTATAAGAAAAATATGATATACTGTGTTCACATTATAGAAGGGGTAAAAAGTCTAAACTCATGCCACCTCTGGTACCACTGAGACGTTCTGTCAGTGAGACAGCTATATGAGATATAATCTCATGGCTTCTCATCATGTAGAAGGTAGGCATATTGAAAGTGGTTACTACTAATACTTAATTAATTATTGAAACTGTATGTTTTAGTGAAGAAAAAAGTAATATGGAAAAAAATTATACAAGGTTATTAGAAACTGACACTGGAAATTGTTAATCTTTATATATAAATGATTATGTGAAAAAGTCACACACTTAATTCTCCTTTGTAAAATGACAAAAGAATCAGTTGTACGAAATTCTGGACCAAGGAAGGAAATTTTTTCTCACTTTTGAGACAGGACAGTTCCTATTTTTAGTGGTGTGAGATTTTCTTGTCTTGTACCCCCCGGTACAAGACAGAAATCACCAAGCAACGTATTCTGACGTCATTGACGTCGCTTAGGAACGTCGGATGTCAAGTACGACTTGGTTGTAAATAAATCGTAGTTTGTGATTACAAAAGTGAGAAAATAAATCAAACACCGTTGAAAATGCAAGATTTAGAAATCTCAGAAACCCTCGGGTAAGATTTCAATGGTTCTCTGACTCGGCAAGCCTCGTCAGAGAAATATTGAAATCTTACCCTTGGGTGTCTGAGATTTCTTGATCTTGCCTTTTCACCGGTGTTAGATTCATATATTCCTTGGGTAATTTAACCAAGAGTTGAGTGACAATAAGAATGCCCAAAGAATGCAGATTCACAGGTGTACAATATACAATTATGGCCTGCTGTTACGGGAAACATCCAGATTTGTCAACGCGAGGAGGGAGTTGTTACCCGAGGGCTCTGCCCGAGGGAAACCACCCCTCCAAGGGTTGACAAATCTGGATGTTTCACGTCAACAGAGGGCCATAATTGTTTTATTATATTTTAAACAGTTTTATTAATTCCAAATCAAGACTTCTTGTTATGGTTTTAATCTCACAAACAAGACTGATGTAATCTGCTAGTGATTTTTAGATTCTACAGGGTTGTTTCTCTCTGTGACGTCTTATCCGGGTTGTACAGTGGGAAACAACAGGGTTGTTCCCGCAGTTATGCCATTTCCAGGTTGTTTGCTAAAACTTCTGAGTTATTTTGAAGTCACATGATTGCTTTCATCCAATTAAATCTTCTCTTACTTAGTAAAATATAATAATAGGTATTGTTTGATTGAAATATTTCAGTTCATCTTTCAACAAAGGAGATATTTTGGCACATCAGCTAATGATACTCTTGGATTTTCCAACAATGATACTATGTTTGATAACAATTCAATGCCTGTATTATCCAGTATCTTCAATATTACATAAATATAGTTTCCACAATAAGAACTAGTTGATTATGAAATTTCTCACAACGAGTTAAATAAATTTTGCAAATGTTTGAAAACGAGGCTTGCCGAGTTTTTAAAAATTTTTAAATTTATTTAACGAGATGTAAGAAATTTCATGAATAAAGTAAAAGTTGTGGAAACAGTTTCTCCTAATGACTGGATGCAAACATCATGGATTTTATTCCAAATAAATTTGGTGTGAATTTTCACAAAATTTGTTAATGTTTCCACATCGGTCGGGAAATGTGATAGAAAACTGGATAGAAATCGGAGAAACATTAATACCTGTCACTGCCTGGTGTAAGATACTAGAATCTTTCCTAGTGGAAAAGCTCTATATTGAATAATCTGCAACTGATTCAAGATATAGCACTGTCACACTTTGCTTTTAAATACTTGAAAATATGGTAAATTGGGTAATAAGTTGCACAGACCTTCAAAAAACTGTAACAAACTTGTTAATCATTAGGGGAGTTGCTTATCATAAAGTATGTATAGAATAAATACAGTGAGGAGTTGACAAACTGCAAGCATTTCAGATTTTCCTTTTTAGCCA
The DNA here is from genome assembly GCA_002080025.1 of Modiolus philippinarum. Lineage (NCBI taxonomy): Eukaryota > Metazoa > Mollusca > Bivalvia > Mytilida > Modiolidae > Modiolus > Modiolus philippinarum. Next base: position 301,442 of record MJUU01000765.1, read on the forward strand.
AAGAGCTGAAGATATAAAACAAGGGTTATAAAAGATATTTTATTATTTATATATTTCTCTTTTCAGATTTGCAAACAAGAGTCGAGTTAATAAGAAACCAAGCCATTTCTTCTCTTCACCTCATGCATAACTGTTTATCTGTGTAAAAAATTTGATATACCGGTAATGAAGAAAATTCTCCATGAAGAATACTGCAAAAAGCCTGTCAACAACAGTGTATGAAGAAAAAAACAAAACCATGAACACAATAATAAGAGATGTGTTTTTCTTAAACCCCTCTCCCTCCCAAAAGTGTAAACAAAAAGTTTCAAAATCAAGTCTAGGGAGATACTAGTATGTGGATGTAAAAACAAGAGAATCAATTCCTTTGTACATCTGTATATATACATGTACATAAATGTTGTTTATATTGGTTTTTGATATTTACATATTTTATGTTTTTTACACCTTTTTAATTTGATGTAACCTTTTTACTTCTAAAACCAACTTTATTATTCTAAACTATATATTTTGTCAGATAAGTGGTTTTACTCAAGATCAAGATTAATATTCCAATAAAATAGTTTCACCGTAAATCAATTCTTAATTGTAATCAAATAAAGAAAAAATACATAATGATACAATGATCATGAAAATTCAAGGAAAGATCAAGTATGCTTTTAATTCAATGATTTTTTTTCTTTATATTTTAAATGCTTTTATAAAAAGGTAAATCATGGGCATTTTAAAGTTTGTTTTTTTTAATCTTAGAATATAATAGTAAGAATGAAATTTCCTTGTATGTACTAAGCAGTAATTAAAAAAAAATCATAACTTAATATATTATTAAAATAAAAGGGTACTCTTTCTCAGTGAAAGCAGTGTTACAATTAATAATTTAAAGGTTTATGAAAGTTAAGGTACCAGTTTATGTTGTTGTTTTTGTGTTTTTATGCCCCATCCACAAATGTTGAAGAGGCATAGAGAGTTGCCCTTTTCCATCCTTCCTTCCATCTGATTAAGGTTTGCTCTTAAGTACATTTTTCAGAAATTGTAAGAGATAGAACATTAATAGTAGGCCAGTAGGTATATATTTGATAGCACTACATAGTTTGACTCTTTGACCTACATTTTATGCCCAAATGACGGGTTAAGTTTTGTGTTAAAGTCCATTTTGCAACAACAACACAATAATGTTTCATCAAATGAATTACCTTGATGAGTACTACCCAAATCATTGACAATTAGGTGGCTTTGACCTACATTTTACACTTCAGTGACTTTGGATAAGTTTTGGGTTTAAGTCCCTTTTCTCAACTACTATGTATTGAAGCATCATGATATTTAATTGTATCATTCATGTAAAGGAGAAATACCCATTTAATTAACAATTAGGTGCCCATGACCTACATTTTATGGTTGAATGACTTTGGTTTAATTTTTGTGTTTAATCACAATTTAGTGACAGGTAATTAATTTATGAATGATCGACTTGGGTTAATCTGTTGTATTAGATTTTTTGGTTGGGCATCTGTGTCTTATAGACAAATTCTTTAGTTTAGTAATAGATATAAAGAAGACAAATATGTTGGGATTAATCTTATATATCTAATTGTTTTAACTTCTTGTGATATTGCTGGGCTGGAGTATGAGATGATTTAGATAGGAGGGATTTTCAACAAAAAACTTGTTTGAGTATAATAGGATCTTGCATAAGGTCAAAATAAAGATCGGGAAATCTTTCTCGAGTGTAAGAAATTTGGACTTTTCTCGAGTTGAGTGAAACGAAACTAGTGGAAAATACTTACAATTTCATACACGAGTGAAAGATATCCTGATCTTTGATTCTGATTGAATGCAAGTTCCTATTTCTTCTGTAAAATATGAGAAGCACATGCAAACCTATATCATGATCAAAGTCATTGCCATTTGAGTGTACTTCACATTGTGACGTCAGGTGTTATATGACAATAAGTCAAAGTAATGATTGTTGGTAAAATGAACACTTATGGTTGGCCGTTCACCTGCGCAAGATGAGGTTGGGTGCACAGATCTTGAACGGGTTATCTTTCACTATAAACCACCATTTATGGAAGAATTGTAAATGTAATTTGAAAAAAAACTGCATCAAAGATCTAGCAATAAACATTTCCAATGTTGTAGTTGTGTAAACTTCTCAGCGGATTAAGATATAGATCACTGTTCATAAAACAAAAACGTACTTAAGGATGTAGTAAGGTGAAATTTTATTAATCTACGATTTTAAATTGATACCCTAAATGGAAAGAACATTGTTAAAGGAATAAAGTCTGGAAAAAATCGTAAGTTTCAAGATATTTCACATTTTGAAAAATGGCAGGAAAGGCTCTCTTGGACTTTTACCTTAGTATAGCATGGACACAATATTGATTTGTTTCACATGGAAGGAAAATCTACAATCTAATAAAATCTTGCTTACTGACTTAAAATTAGCCTCTGAAGACTTTGATAACTAGAAAATGCAGTGTAATGGGGCAAAATATTTTACATAGTAATACTGGAAGAAATCAGAGAAATCCGAATGACTTTAACAAATTGCAAAAACCTCACCTTACTACATCCTTAAAACATGCTTGAAGGTAAAAACAATAAGTCGCCTTGGATTCTTATGAATAAAAATATTTAATGCATGAATAAAAAAAAAGTTCACTCGTGTACTTTTTGAGTCCTTGATTTACCGTATCATTTAGCCTGATCGTTTGTTGAACACAGGTACATATCAAATTAATCATGATCTTGGGTTAGTTCAAGTATAATATTTTAAGGCTGCCAATTGGAATTTTTTTTATTCATCCAATTTGGATATTGCTTGAAAAAAAAAAACAATATGGAAGGGCATATTTTGTTTCCCTTGCAAAATTTGTGTTAAGGTGCATTTCTCAAACTATAAATGATACAACACTATAAGTTATACTTTTCATATTCTTGGGATTTAGGCACTTGTTCCTTTCAGAAAAAATGTTTTTGAAAGTAAAAATTTCAGTAACTAACAAAACGACCTGAGAGAAAATAGAATCAAATGTGTGTTTTTTTGGCAGAGAAAGTTGCAGAATTCATTGACTGCCTGTCTAATTTAGAAGTTTGAACAGTTTTTATAGGACCATGTGGATACATGGCTATTGTAAATATCTTTTGATCTTTCACTCTAATCCTTTCATCTTGGTGCTATATAATTTGTACTGGTATGTAAATAGTTGTACAGAGCTAGTTGTAAATAGTAAATATGTAAATATAAATGTTGTCCAAGGTGTATGTACTCATTATAATGTTTTTAATTTAGACTGTAATAATTTATATATTGGTCGGATAAAAGTTGGAGAAGTTGATTTCTTGTCTCTTTGGTCTGACAAGTAAACTACACAATATTTTGTTGACCCTGTTTTGTAGTTTTATGTGTATGAATGCTTGAATTATTTTTCGCAGAGTTTTCATTTGTTTTGATTAAAAAATTACAAAGTAAGTCGTGGATGCAACTATCAGGGTATGATTTAAGCGCTCTCCCGCTTGCCTGCGGCAAGTAAAATCTGTGTAGAGCAAGTTCAATTTGATGCTGACTTATCTGTTTGGTAAGTTGAAATTTTATTTATCTTCACCTCTGAATGTGGGAGAGCAAGTGATATTTTTGGTGACTTGTCTGAAGGGCAAGTTGACATTTTTTTTTCTAAATTAACCTTTGAACTATGATCCAGCAGCAATGAAAGTAGGCAATGCATGGGTATTTTTGGGGAATTTTTATCCCATTTTAATATGAGCTCCAAATTTTGCAGTCATATGATGGTATGGAGCAGTTGACAGCTTTGATTGTCAGCGTAGTTAATGGATCATTATCAAATCTCCAATGATGTTCCTTGACTTGTGTGTAAGTTACTGTTATAAATACAGGTTCTTGATCCCCATCTGTTGCAAAATATAGGGCCAGATAGGAGCTATTTGGCTGTAGAATTTTCTCTAATTTCTGTCCTGTTTTCACGTTTCCTGAGCGGTTGGAGAAATATGTTTCTCCTCTCTAGAGAGAATGTTGTTCTCGGCAATGGATTGGATGAAATTCAATTATGACGTCAAATGT
>MJUU01000765.1:305590-316184 GCA_002080025.1 Modiolus philippinarum
GAGAAATAAAATCCACAACCGTATCTCGTGGGAAACGACATTTCTACACTCTCGATAGTTAAATTTTCAAATATTTTAAATGCTCGGCAAGCCTCGCGTTTAAAATATTTGAAAATTTAACTATCTCTAGTTTAGAAATGTCGTTTCTCACTCGATGCGATTGTGGATTCTATATACACATGTATTCATCCTATGTGATGGGTTTCTTTTATTTTGTTGAAACATTTTTTAGGATTGAAACAACTTTTTTGTCCCCCCCCTCTTATATTCCAATGATGAAAAGTCATAGAACTTGTTGTTAAGAATTTTTGGGAAGTGCCATCAACATTGTGTCACAGACACTAGTCTAGGCCAGTATGAAGTTGAAAATTACATATCTTTTGTATGTATCTCAGGTATATACATGTAGAATTTGATTTCATGATTTTGCAGATAAGGATTGGGTTGCGCAAACCTCTGTTCAAGTTGACATTTTTGCAACACAGTCTTGTGTATGTAGCAAGTATACAAGATATTGATTTTTGTGCATTTTTATATGTACAATTTGGATTGTTGAACTTTTGTGCATGTTCACCGTTTACATTTGTTGTACCCTGTGAGGGCATCATATGTCTTGTTGGAGGACAGCAGGGGGATTTTCTTCCTGTAGTTAAACTGATTAACTTTCAACCAAAAAAATATTAATAATTCCCTTAGATTTGTTTATCACAAGTGTAACGATGATGTAACAGATAATCAAGTCCTCACAGCACTTTCATTTTTCGGTTGCCAGGAGGATTTTACTTGATCAAAGAAATTAAAAAGATTTGAAACATGAAGATGAATCCCTTTGTAAATTTAAAAATAAAGCTTATGTGTTGCCCTCTGTTTGAAAATTAATTGTTTTTTATTAACTAAAAAAATCCCAATACTATCGGTATGTCCTTAAAACTACCATCAAATTGCAATAAAAAAGCAATAGACGATATTCCACTTTCAAATTTTTGGGTAATTGTCGACATCTTACCCTGAATCTACTGGAAACTGGTACCTGATGTCAGTTGAGCGTAATCTAGGAATTCTCCTATTTATTATCTTGACCCTTGGTTGGAAATGACCCGCCTGGGATAAAATGTTGATTTATGACATGTTCGGCTTTTTTCAAATCAAAAATACCTTTCATATGTTGATTGAAGAATTTATTCCCTTTAACCTCATACAACGGGACGCCATTTTTACCCTCTTTGACCCGCCATTCTAATACCCGGAACGTTCTGGAATTGGACTTTTGGAAGAACGTTTATACAAGAAGTTATATAACATGTTAACTTTCCCTATTGTAGGAGATTTGAGGAGACTTCCATAATCAAGTTTAACTTACCCACTACAAATAACTCTAAATAAATTTGGAGTTTACACATTTAGCAGGTTGTGAAGTTCCATAAAATTCTAAATTTATCAGGTATTCAATGGATAGCCAAAATAAATTTTTTTTGAGAATTATTGAGGCTTTGTACTATTTCATTTTTACATTTGGCTTGTTCTATTAGTTAACCAACAGTCTTTTGAATTCCTTCTTACTAAGCCTGCAGCAATTTTGTTTTACATGTTGTATACGTTTAATACCTTTTAAAAAAAAAATCAAAAACTTTACACTATACATCACAACAAATCAAGTCTACAGTAGAACTTCAATGGCTCGAACTGCAATAACTCAAACACCATGGATGCCTTGAACTCTTTTTTTTTTGTTCAAATTTAGAATAGTTCGACTTAAATCTGAGCCAGTCATGCTTGAACTGTTTTCATCAATCTGTTAGGTGTTCGAGCCATTAAAGTTTGACTGTGTTTAGTCTTGTAGTAGAAATATGATATTGAATCTAAATTTATTTGTTTAGTTTTTAATTTTGCAATTATTTTAATGCTTTTTTAGTTTCCGTAGCAGATGATAATATATAACAAATGTACCAGAATATTTTTTACAAAAAGGATAGTGTTATTTTATTGTTGTAACTGTTAAATCAAAGTATACAATAAATAAGATATGAATTAGTCCAAGGAATGTTTGTTTTATTTGACTGAGAGACAAAAAAATCATTGAATGTACAAAGCTCATTTCTGTAGAACATTTATGAGTAAAAGCTCATTCTTAAATGCCGCACTTTCTGCCTCAAATGATCTTGTTTCCTTTTTCAGTTGGAAAGTGAAAAAACATGGCTGTATATTAGGGAGATATCCCTTATATTGTCCAAACTTCAAGTTGAAAATGTTTAGAATAATTTATATAGGTCAAAATAATCAGCAGAAAGAATTACCAAGAAAAAATTGAGTTAAAAAACATGTAAAGTATGATTGATATAAATTCTTCTACACACGAATGCCAGAGTAACAAGAGAAGGGGCAGTCGGAAACGACAGCTACTCCCCTCACCCAATTGTTGAATGTTTATCTAATATTAAAAGCACTCCACAAAGTTGTGCCATTCATGATCTGCCTTGTTACTTAAATCTGAGCCAGTCATGCAAGAAATGCAGACCTTATTTCAATCAGGAGCCTCATACCCATAGCATCTACTGATAAAAGATTAATCTTCTACAAGTTGTAGCATCCCAGATAAGACTTTTAAACTAAGTCACTCATGCATGAAATTTAGGTCAAAGTGACTTAATTTTTATCTGGAGCACCACAACTTTACAAGATGCATCTACATATAAAATATTATTCCTCTACAAGTTGTAGTATCCTAGATCTGGACTCTTACAAAAACTTTAACCTAAGTCGCTCATGCATGAAATGTAGGTCAAAGTGAACTAATTTTTATCTGGAGTTTCGTAACTTTACAAGACACATCTACGTACAAAATATTATTCCTCTATGAGTTGTAGTATCCCAGATTGGACTCTTACAAAAACTTTAACCTAAGTCACTCATGCATGAAATGTAGGTCAAATCCACCTATTATATATATCAACCTAAAGTACTATTCAAGATGCATCCATGGACAAAACCTTGTCCATCTATGTCGACTTGGTATTCAAAAGATATATGGTCTAAAGTTTGAACAGACAGACAAACAGACTAACAGGCGAAATGCTTTATCCCCTCCCCAACTTCGTTGGGCGAGGGTATAACAAGCTGGTGAGGTTTATTCAGAAGATCTTAAGAAAAGGTAAAATATGGGTGATGTGTATACATTGAGTATAAATGTTTATACAGTCAGTTTAATATTCAAACAAATCACCAAGGCAACATGTTTGAGAGATTATTCAGGAAAATATCACAAAAAGAGGCAACAGAAATTGCAAGTGTTAATTACAAAATTATTACCCCCCAAAAAGGGGGGAGTGATTGTTGTGTATTTCAAATCACTATTCTACAGATACTGTGAATTCATTTTTATTCGTGGGGTACCAATTTTCGTGGTTTTCGTGGGTGTCCTCGAACCACGAATTCAAATACTCAATGAAATATGATTTTCTTGTGCAAGCTTCAAACACAGGTGAATGAATGTAATGAAGGACCTGATCAACGAAGGCCATAAACCTTGCACTCGTACCTGAGCCCCACACAACCTGATATATCCAAAAAAGGTTAGATATACATTCTCTTGAACCTTTAACAGCAGCAAAATAAGTTCAAATGCTTTATTTTGAAGTGTTTTCCAAATTACAAATTAGCGGTAGCTGGCTTCCTGTTTTGTTTTTTAATTATGCTCAAGTGTTGTTTTGGACAAGGACCATCTCAAATTAGTTTTGATAAGATATTATTAATTAAACTTTAATAATTTTAATTATGTTGTACTGAAAAGGATTTGTTTATTTTGCAATAAATACAGGTCTCTATTGATAAATAACGAATTTAGTAAGGTTATGTCAGATGATTACCTAATTACATAATATCTACACATTACTATGAATTGTTAATTACAGGTGACACTTTAATTACAGGTACAGTTCTAAGTTTTGGTGTTTTGACATCAATACTGATGGTACTTAAGCCATGAATTTTAGATTTTTTATTTTTATTAGTTTAAATAAAAAAAAAATTGAAACGAGTGGCAATCCACGAATTTACGTACACCACGAAATGTCTTTTTTTCTCTTCCCATGAAAATTGATACCCACGAATTTAAATGAATTCACAGTAGCAATGAAGACAATGAATGATTGAAATGTTCTGTAAAATAAAACATAATGCACAATTTCACTCAAGAAATGATGTGAGATTAAAAATTGTCAATGTTGTTGAGGAAAAGGATCAACAATGATGATGTAGTCCGGGAAACATACCAGTACCTTGGATTAAACTCTTTAATGATGAACAATTTTGATTGTACTGTGTGTTGTTTGATCATTTAGATGTTTTGATATAATCAGAATTTAGGATTAGTTATCCCCTCATCCAACTGAGTTGGGCAGGGGATATTGGATTTTCCAGTCTGTCAGACTGTAAGTCAATACTGTGAAAGCAGTATTGTTTGTGGGGATCAAATTTTCGTGGATTTCATGGTTCATTCAAACCAAGAAATTGAAGTTCCCAACGAAATAAAATTTTACTCAAGGTTTTAATGCATATAATTCGAAACCACGAATTTTAAGTACCCACGAAATAGTGATATTTATGAAAACCACGAAAATTGATGTCCACGAATAAAAGTACTTCCACAGCACATCTTCATGTATCTTTTGAAATAAAGGTCATAGAAGGATGAGTTTTTATCCACAGATGCATCTTTGATAGCTCTTGATTTAGTATGAAAATTGGGTGCCTTTATCTACATTTCATGCATGATTGACTCTGGTTAAAATAAAATTGATGCCATAGGTAGCTTATAAATGGTTGGAGCTTTTCAGCATCACATGTTTCAGATGATCTTGACCTCATCTTTTTGGTTCAATGACTCCAAGTGACTTCAACCTCAACTGCACCTGTTCAGTGACTGTAAATATTGCTGCTAGGTTTTACATTCAATTTATGAGTTATTGTAATGTATAGAGATACCATATTTGGCGTAATGAGCCATCTTAATGAGAACATGCTATTCTGACACCTTTCATGTAACCTTGTCTTCTATTTCATGGATCAATGACTTTGTTTGCCATCACTTGGCGTCTGGCTCCGTCTGTCATAAACTTTTCAGCCATAGATGATCCCCTTAGAAAATTGAATCGGAAAGGTCCGTGCCACATCCAAGATGGCCTCTGACAGGGATCATAGTTTTAACATTGGATCCTATGGAAAAAACATTCAAAGATCTAAGAAACTACCAGTCCAATTTTAGTATAAACAGTTTTTTATATAGAGAAAACACAAATGAGAATCAACGGTGAAATACAAAATGGCTCCTTCCGAAAAAGGGATTGGACAGGTCCATACCATGTCCAAGATGGCCACCAGCAGGAAACAATAGTTTTAACATTTGACCCCATGGAAAAGACATTCAAAGATCTTCTAAGAAACAACTGATTAAAACCAGACTTGGTCACAACGGTCCCTTCCAAAACAGGTATCCGACAGGTTGGTACCTAGTCCAAGTTGACTGCCAGCAGGGAACATAGTTTGAGCATTGGACTCTGTTGTAAAGACATTCAAAGATCTTCTTAGAAACTGCCAGTCCAATTATAACCAATCTTAGTTACAATGGTTCTTAGATGGACCTCTTAAAAAAGGTATCCTGCAGATCAGTACCTCTTTCAAGATGGCCAACAGTGGGAACATAGTTTATATTGAATTCCATTGAAAGAATTTGGTCACTGAAACCACAAATCCAATTGGAACCAAACTTGATCATATGAGTCCTTGGGTGGCCCCTGCAAATTTGCATCTAGCATGTCTGCATCCACTCCAAGGTGGCCCTAGTAGGGCACATGGTCCAGGTGAGCAATGCAGACTCTACAGAGCCCCTTGTTAATTTGTATCTTATCTGCCTATGCCAGGTTGAGCTTTTGCCATCACTTGGCATCCATCGTCCATCCGTCTGTCCTTTGTCCATTGAAACTCTTCATTAAAAAATCTCTAAAACCGCTCTGCCAATTGGAACCAAACTTGGTCACAATAGTCCTTGAGTGGTTCTCTTTAAAATTATATCGGGCAGATCTGTACCTCATCCAAGATGGCTGCCAAGAGAGAAAAAAGTTTGAACATTGGACCCTATGGAAAACAGTCTAATCAAAACCAAACATAAGTCACAATGGTTCTTAGATGGTCCATTCAGGAAAATATATCAAGCAGGGCCATACCTTGCCCAAGATGGGCGCCAGCAGGGAACATAGTGCACTTATAGCCAAACTTAGTCACAATGGCCCTTACATGGTCCCTTCCAAAAAAAAGTGTCTGGCAGGTCTATACCTCATCCAAGATGACCACCATCGAGGAACATAGTTTCAACATTGGAACCTATGGAAAAGACATTCAAAGATCTTCTCACAAACTACCAGTCCAGTAATAACCAAACTTATTCACAATGGTTCCTTCCAAAAAAGGTGTCTTTCAGATAAGTACCTCATTCAAGATGGTACATTGTTCATTTTGAATTGTATTAAAGAATATAAAAATTGTAGGAGAAGATGTGCGGACAAACTATGCACCATCTAAGAGAAACTAAGTTCAACAATGTATATTTTTTACAAAATTGCAAAAAAAAATCAAAATCCTTATGCACATCTTCAATATATGTAATGAAGGGCTACGCCTAGCGCAGCATGATACGACCGCAGCATGTCGTCCACTGAAATTTGAATAAGTTGTAATTTAAAGTGAGTATAGACATAGGAAAGAGCTTGACACAATAATTTAGTTGGACACAATAAGGAGATTGACCAAGTAATTAGCTGGACACAAACTAGGGAAAATAAAAATTAGCCCTTATGGCTCCTTATGATTCCTCTTTGACCCTTTATAGCTTGGAAACGGTAAGAGCTAAGTCCAATCCATTGACATGCTGCTAAAGGCTTATATCAAGAGAAATCAAAAGAAAAAAATTCCATCAAAATCTGATCAAAAATAAAATTGCATAATATTTCGAAAAAAAAGATGCAATTTTGGCCCCATAGACCCCTTATAGCTAGGAAACAGTAAGACCTATGCAAAATCCATTGACATACCACTGAAAGCTTATATCAAGAGGAATCCAAAGAAAAAAATCCCATCGAAATGCGATGAAAAATAAAAATTTTAGGTAATCTGCTAATTTGCAGTTTTGGTCCCCGTGAACCCTTATAGCTCAGAAACGGTAAGAACTATGCCAAATCTGTTACATGCTATTGAAAGCTCACATCAAGAGGAATCCAAAGAAAAAAATCCCATCGAAATCCGATGAAAAATAAAAATTTTAGGTTATCTGTAAATTTACGATTTTGGCCCCTTTGGCCCTCATAGCTCGGAAACGGTAAGAGCTATGCCAAATCCGTTGACAGACCACTGAAAACTTACATCAAGAGGAATCCAAAGAAAAAATCCCATCGAAATCCGATGAAAAATAAAAATTTTAGGTTATTTGTAAATTTACGATTTTGGCCCCCTTCGGCCCCTCATTGCTCAGAAACGGTAAGAGCTACGCCAAATCCGTTGACTTATTACTAAAAGCTTACATCAAGAGGAATCCAAAGAAAAAATCCCATCGAAATCTGATGAAAAATAAAAAATTTTAGGTTATCTGTAAATTTACGATTTTGACCCCTTCGCCTCTCATAGCTCGGAATAGGTAAGAGCTAAGCCAAATCCGTTGACATACTACTGAAAGCTTACACCAAGAAGAATCCAAAGAAAAAAATCCCATGGAAATCCGATGAAAAATTAAAAGTTAAGGTTATCTGTAAATTTACGATTTTCGCCCCCTTCAGCCCCTCATATCTTGGTAAGGAAACAAGTTACCAAAAATCTTATAGAAGAGAGCGATGATAAGTTTTCATAAGGAATCCTTTGGAAAAAAATGCATCGAAATCGGACTAAAAATAAAAAAATGAAATTTTTGAAATTCGCCCCTTTTCGGCCCAATTTATCTCGTGAATGGTACTTGCCACGTGAAATCCGTTGGCATAATACAGATTGGAAATTTTCTAAGGAGTTTACTGAAAGAAACCCCATCATAATCCGATAATTAATAAAGATTCTACAGTCAAATATGTGAAAACAACCAATTTAACCCCTTTTGGCCCCTTTTTCTAAAACGGGCGGGGCCCGGAACATAAAATAATAGCCTGGGCTAAAGCATGTGCCAAGAAACATATTACTAAAATTTGAAAATGATCCATTCACTGGAACCAAAGTTATGCTGTCCACAGACACAAAAATACCCAATTTTACCCCTTTTTGGCCCCTTTTTCTGAAACGGGTGGGGCCACAAACCTGAAATTAAAACCCGGGATTGCCATTATGCCAAAACACCACATACTGAAATTTGAAGATGATCTGTCCACTAGAAACAAAGTTATGCTAGCCACAGACGCTGGCGCCGACGCCGACGACTGCGCCATACCATAATACGACCGCAAAATTTTTGCGGTCATATAAAAATGATCTGCAAAATAAAAACTTCCTAGCATTAAAACTAGGAGTTGCACAGACACTGTTCCCCCTTTGGACAGACAGATGGATGCACAGAAGGAAGGACATCGTAAAACAATATGCCCAACTTTTCCTTGCAAGGGCATAACTAGATGCTCAGAGACTGAGCCTGTATCGCTCACCTGATTAATTGCTTCTATGCCATGTATGACCAAAAATGATGTTTTTTTACCAATGGGGTCTAATGATAGCTATGTTCTCCATTATCACCCATGTTTTATGTCTGATCCTATTGAATAACAAAATACCGAAGTTACTGTGAATTTTGTTTCTGCAAATGTGCATTTCGACAACTTATGTCTCTTCAGTGCAAATAAAATCAAAACATTTTGAATTCCATAAACTGAAATACGTGTAAAACTGATAGAGAATAAACAACCATTAAGATTGAAATAGAAAAGCCAAACTCAGCTAAGGACAGAGCTATGCAAGAGGCAGATACTCCTTAGTTTTTAACAAAATTTTCTAAAATTTATATATCGCATGTTTCCAAATAAAATTGGTTTTCGGGCCAGCACCAAAGTATTGACTACTGGGTTGGTGAATACCCTCGGGGACTAACAGTCCACCAGCAGTGGCAGTCTAAATTGAAATGAGTAATTTTTGTGAAGGACTGTCTATACATTTACGGTACTAATACATATTTCAGTGCCTTTTACTGATACTTTCTAACAGAATTAATTATAAAACACTTTATCTAAAAACGGTAAATAAAACTATATGACTGTGTGTAAAAACTGAAACTTAACTGATTTGTTTCCGCAAAGTAAACTATTTTATATCCCAATTAATCTTAATTCTAAAATCAATTTTTTTAACAAAAGAACAATTTTCACAAAAACCCACAATCTGTTTATATCACATTATTACTGTGCTTATCCAAAATGCTTTTATCTCTTCCTATTGGTATTGTGCTACCAATCTACCAAATTGGGAACACAATTGGAATGAAAGAGGAATAGGATTGCTGAACCAATCATACAGTTTTGCAACTCACTTGTTGCTATCAAACTGTAAAATTGGTTGAACAATTGAAAATTGGATATCTTCTTAAACTTTAAGATAACTGCCCTTGTATACCATAAAACTTTTCTTAGGATGGGGAAATTCTTATTTTTAATTTTGCAAATATTCTACATCGCTTTTAATTATCTTTGATATGAACAAAAATATAATTTTATAATATCATATCTGATATGTTTTAATATTTTTGATCTACATTTTGATTATGATGATTGTTTTTGGGGAGAAAATGTGAAACTGCCGTTTTCATTAAGGGAGATAATTATATCTTATTTTTGACCTCCCTTGGTCATTTTTCCATTTTTACCAAAAAAAAAAGACACAAATTGATATTGTTTTCAATGAACATATACCAAGCAACCCAAAAAATTTATTGTTAACTGAAAATATACTGTAAAACCAAATATTTGGCATTTTCTACAGTTTTTTGCAATTCTTGAAAACTGAATTGCCCAACGTAAATAAATAAATCATTTAGTTTTTATACTTGAACCTGTAACCACAAACCAATCATCAAGTAAAGAATTCCTGTGGTATTAGTATCAACTTTTCAAATTGCTAAACCAATTTTACAATTTGATTGCATCAATTGAATTGCAAAGTTGTAAGATTGGTTCAGCAATCTTTTACTTCTTTCACTCCAGTTGTGTTACCTATTTTGGTGAATTTGCAATGCAATAGCAATTGAAAGAGGTAAATGCATTTTGGATAAGCACAGTAATACATATTTATTTCTTGACATGTCTTTAAGCCAAAAAGATTAAGATATAAGTTATTTACAATAATCCCCAATTCCAGCTTTTGAAGTTTAATACTCAATTATCTGACATTAAGTGTAATAAATATTAATGCAAACATTTGGTCATTAAAAATCTAAAAACAACTTTGCTTTTTCATGAAAATACCCAACATCGAAAATAAAACTTAAATTGTATTTTTCTACCATAAATCCAAGCATCCAAAATACATGTATACTGGTTATAAACATAGGTAATCAACGATTACAAAGTTCGCCTCGTTATGGCAC
>MJUU01000766.1:3727-27302 GCA_002080025.1 Modiolus philippinarum
CAGACAAAAGCCATATAGCAGACTGTCATGTACTACTCAAGACCCACCTGTGTACCAAATATCATTGACCTACCACTTATAGTTACTGAGAAAGTGACCTAATCACAAAAACTTAACATGAAAGTTTACGCCGCCGCCGTCGCCGCCGCTGCCGCCGCCACCGTCATACTTTGTACGCATATGTCTCGCTTTCCGCGCCTTTCGTCACGGGCGAGACAAAAACAACAGATGTAATCCAATACATTATCAAATAGAAGGCTCCTATCAATAAAGCTCAAAAGAGTCAAGGTCATAACAGAGTTTGATTTAATGCATACTCTTGTGTTCTTCATTTTGATACATTTTGAAATAAAATTTACTAGTACATAATAGTACATGGAAAAATACTCCCGTACATAAAAATTCGCCTAGACTTTAGACGGTTTCCAGGCATATATTTTAGGCGGATTCCGCTTATGACATATTTAACTGGGAATATAAGTTCTTTGGTGGAATCCAGGTGGGATCAGGGCAGAATATGGGGGCGGAATATTTAAATTAGTCTGCCTAACGAAGGTGGATTTAAATTCCGCATAAATATTCCGCCTCTCGGAGGGAATTTAGATTTCTTAGACGGAACAAGATTAGGGGGAATCCTTAGGCGAAACTGAGCAGGAATTTCTATTGTTAAAATTTGAAAATTATAATAAACTCTACATATATGTATAGCAATGACATTACTGTTAAATATAACCTGTAAATTGGATCATTTTTACCATTTTACAACTATCATGATTACTATTTTTGATGTTTAATGGAGTTTCAGAAGTCATATAAGCCAATGAAAAATATTAAGTTTTTTGAACATTTCATTTTATCATACACTGATGACTAATTATTATTTGATATAAAAGTATCATCAAATTCAGATCATGAGCATTTGGAAGTTGAACTACCTTTTGTTAAAATTTAATTGAAATTCTATAATGGCAATTTAAACAACATTGAGTTGTACATGAAAGTATAGAATCTTATTATCTCCCCTGGATTTTGAATGATTCTACAAAAAAAATCAATAGACAATGCAAAATAAAATATATATGTATCTTGAACATTCAACGTGGTGTCCTAAAAGACAATTTTCAACTCATTCAATGTTAAATTTAAAAGTAAAACTTCCTTTATTAAACAAGTAAAACACCAATCCTTTTTATTGTTCATATTTCCATAACTACAGCAATTTTAAAACCATGTTTAAAATAACTTAATTAAAAACAAATTTAATGAATTATTTGGTAGAAAAGCAAATTATTTCATTTTTCATAATACTATAACTTTGGCACTAGGATCTCCCTTTTTCTAAGAAATGGTTATGCATCAAAAGTCAAATTGTTTGGTGATAAAATAATATAACATTCTTAAACATTGTGAACATAAACATTTACCTTCTAAAGAATAATTGCTTTTTCCATAAATTGTTCCAAGAATTCTCTAAACATTGTTTTTCCTCTCCCCCATGTTTGCAAAATTATTTCCTTGGCTCCATTTTTGAAATTCTGCACATGTGCAAAGACTACTTCCTTTTCATAAGTTTCATAACTTCTATTATTGTTAGGAGGAATTTCAAAAATAATCTGCCTATTTTAAAGGTTAAGACAGAGATTTTTTTTTCTGATTTCAATGTTCTCCTAAGGTCTGCCTAAAGCTAACAATTTTAAATGGTTTCCACCTGAATCCCTCTAAGGATTAGACCTAATTTAGATGGATTTTTTGGAGATTTCCATGTACGCCTCAAGTCCGTCTAAATTTCACAATTTTTAAGCGGATTCTGCCTGGATTCCTGCTAAAATCAGGGCGGAATCCGTGTAAAATTTTTGTCAGGGACTACATTCTTTAAACATCCAATAAAATTTACTAATACAAAAATACAAAATTCTAAAAACCTGATTTTCAAAAATCTTTTAAAGTTCATTTAGGAAACATATTTGCAACTAGTGATTTATGCATATATTCTTACCTTAAGAAATTCAGTGAGCACTCTGTAGCTACAGCCTTAGCCAGTAATGTTTTCCCTGTACTTACCTTAGAAAATTCAGTGAGCACTCTGTAGCTACAGCCTTAGCCAGAAATGTTTTCCCAGTACTTACCTTAGAAAATTCAGTGAGGGCCTTAGCCAGTAAAGTTTTTCCAGTACTTACCTTAGAAAATTCAGTGAGCACTCTGTAGCTACAGCCTTAGCCAGTAATGTTTTCCCTGTATTCAGTGAGCACTCTGTAGCTACAGCCTTAGCAAGTAATGTTTTCCCTGTACTTACCTTAGAAAATTCAGTGAGCACTCTGTAGCTACAGCCTTAGCCAGTCATGTTTTTTCCTGTACTTACCTTAGAAAATTCAGTGAGCACTCTGTAGCTACAGCTTTAGCCAGTAATGTTTTCCCTGTACTTACCTTAGAAAATTCAGTGAGCACTCTGTAGCTACAGCCTTGGCCAGTAATGTTTTCCCTGTACTTACCTTAGAAAATTCAGTGAGCACTCTGTTGCTACAGCCTTAGCCAGTAATGTTTTCCCTGTACTTACCTTAGAAAATTCAGTGAGCACTCTGTAGCTACAGCCTTGGCCAGTAATGTTTTCCCTGTACCAGGAGGACCATACAACAACACACCTATAGTTAAAAGATTTCATTTGTTAATATTGGATAGAAATATCAGGTACTGATTTTGTGAATTGTTAAATAAACTTATATATGTTTCATTAGTGTACAATTACAACATTTCCTTGACATAGAAAAATTAGGAAACCATAAAAAAAATTCATTAGAATATTGAAAAGAAAACAACATTTGTATTTTCTCCTAAAAGTTTTTGTCTAGGATGTAAACCAAAATACAGCAGTGCTTATATGATATGAGAATCAGATAAGAAAACCATAGCTGTCCTGATACTAGATGTAATGGTATAAATAAGATTTTACTGTATGTCAAACCATTTTATAATGAAAATAACATATACTTTAAAAATCCACATATTATCAACATTTGTGGTTCTAATACTGCTGATGTCTACTGAAATCCATGATGATTCTTTACCAAACCCTTCAGGCAGTTTTCAAATTGATTTTTCTTTCGTAGTGCGACAGCATAGGTGTTAACCCTCCCAATTTTTGTGGGAGACTCCCGCAATTTGGCACAAAACGGGACTTTCTCCTGCAATAATATGGTCTCCCGGTCGGGAGACACAAAACTAACGTTTTTGTGAAAATCTCCTGCAAGCTCTCCCGCAATCGTATTTTGTCAAATCAACCAGGTGAAATTATAGTACATGACCGGTTATTGATTTTCTGTCAATCAACAGAAGTAAGCACTGTGACAGGTAAAACAGGTTATTTATACTGTGTAATTAGTGTTGATGGGGACAGTCATTAGGATAGGTGTTGTTTATATAGCAATCAGTAAGAATTGACAATGATAACAAGGATCACCAAAATCATTTTTGATATGGAAATGTTGATTAATGTCACTAATTACCTCCCTTTAATAATTTTCCATTTTAAAAATAATGACCGTGAGACTTTTTTTAACTCTATAAATACCCCAAGTTGATGAAATATTTTGAAAATTCATTTCATAATTGTCTGAACAGTATTATTGGATATTTGCACTATTGTTTTGGTTTTGTTGAGGTTAAGAATAAATGATTATAGCTGTTTAATATGCATTTAATGTTAAATATAAAGTAATATTTCCTCTGATTTCAAATACAATTCCATAGCATAAAGCTAGTACATGTGACAATTGGAGAGATATTCTATGCACAATATACATGTACATCACTATGATAGAGTTGAACAAATATCAGAACTCAAAGAATATCATCATTAAATTGAAAAGAAAATATGTTACAACAAGAGGATAGAGTATATCTGAAAACTGCTAATAGAAGGTGGAAAATAGCTTTACGCAAAATCTCCTGCAATTTTGAATTACATTGCAGGAGATCTCCTGCAATTGGGTTTCAGAAGTTTAACAGGTATGTGCGACAGTGTTTTATCAGCAGACTAGGATGGTGAGATAGCCAGCAGTCTAGTATTGGGTTTAATTTGTGTAGGGAAACAGGATAAAGAAAGGGTATGTTTGGGTACCCATAAACCGGTTCAACCCTACCTCTAGTTTTTGCTAGTCCCGGAACCAAGTCCAGCTATCCTGAGTTCCTATCGTTGTTTATGTTTGTCTTTTGTCATTTTATTTTTTCTTGTACAGTTCTCTGGTAGATTATGGCATCTGATTGTAATTTTTGGCCATTGTAAGTATTAATTTAAACACCTACTTTTAAATCTGTTTAGAGATGAATATTGTCAGTGTCAATATACATTGTAATATGAATAGCTTATTGTCAACTATATCAAAACTTTACTGATCACTAGGTTTGATTACAGTTAACAGCTGATGATATATTTGTACTGGAGACATTAAAATAGCATTTTTGCTGAAAAAAACACTTTCTATGAAAAACTGTAAGGAATTTTTCAATTCATAACAACCAATTTACCAAGTCCCAAAATGTTTACAGTGATCTGTCTTATTTGAGCTATGACTAACCATCGATCTTCAAGGAACTTGGACAAGTCCTTGAGTTGTATAGGGATGTATTATCTGCACCCCTATCTCCTAAATCCTTTCTAGGGTAAAAATAATACAAGCATTTTTACGCTAATGTGACCAAATAAAAAGTATTTAGGTAAAAGGGCAAATTTTCCAACCACTAAGATTTATTTTTATCCTAACATACACCCTCTTGTCAATGTCTTGTGTTTTTTTTTTAACCTCTTGTTACTTCCCTATCCTTTTATCGTCATATCAATATTTTTTTCTGTTAGATTTATAAATTCATAACACATACCTGTCAACCTCCAATGACCCAAAATCTGGTCATGACCTGCATTGGATGGTAAAAAATCTGGTCATGACACGTGACGAACTTTTTTCATCCCAATTATTCTATTATAAATGCGTGACAGACTTTAAATCTAATTATTTACTTATTGAGTAATTTATTACATACTTTAATACTCACTTACTACCTACTTATAAACAAGACATGATAATTCAATTTCATGTCTATTGAATACCTTTGGCTTTGTTTCACCTTTTCTGATTAAGATTTTTACTTGGACCAAAACTGGGCATAATGTGTCAATTTTTATTTCTGACCTAATATCGTTGTTGATCATTGCAACTATCAGAAAAAATCACTGTCTGGTTTACTAATCACCAGGTTGCTTGAATGATTTTACCCAACGCCCCAATCAAAGTTTTATTTCCACCGTGAATACAATTTATGTACTTGTAAAGCTTTTCCATTTTGTGGGGTTGTTGACGACATCGCTGGTACAGAAATCGGTCTTCTCCATTGAGTTGAAGACATTTCCAGTACACTCAATGCCTGTAGTTATCTTAAAAACGGCTCATCAAACTCCATAACGACTTAATTATAACATAGGAGGCAGTATTCCAAACCGATAGAATAAAAAAAAACACAACCGGAAATGTAAATACGAATGTTAATACACAAAACGTTACCAGAAATAAAATCTGGGTGAACACGGGTGACGACTTCGATTCTCGGGTTATTTAACAACCCGATCGGGTTACTATATCTCATCGGGTGACAAGTGAAAATATTGGGTCTGACCCGCAGAAATCGGGTGAGTTGACAGGTATGGTCATTTATAACATACCATAAAATAAAATCAAAGGACTTAAACAAAAAATCATGTCAAAGGCACATATTCAAAGTGCCATGGAGTTCAAACATGATCTCTATAGACCAGCAGCTAGCAATGCTGGGTATTGTAACGGTAATTGTATTGTCAAATATGTAGAATTTAATACAAACCTGATCTCCTAAGGCCAGCAGCTAACAATTCAGGGTACTGTAGAGGTAACTGTATTGTATCCAGTATCTCAGCTTTTACATCCATTAATCCACCAACATCTTTCCATTTTACACTTGGAATCTGTTAAGAAACACCAATGAAAACATGTAAATATTTCAGTTTGAAATTTCCTGAAATGCGATGTCTTATTTACCAAACAAGCAGCGAGAGTAAAATATCAAAGCGTCAAAAAGCAGAACTACTGTTTTCTATCTTTATGATCACATGAAAGTGAGAAATTGACAGCTTACTATATAAAGTGTTTTGAACTAGGGTAAGGTTTTTAAAAAAATCAACAGAAAGATTTTTCGAAGAGACATATTATAGATTACACAGTCTGTAAGTGACCTAATATGGTATATACAAGGTCAGTAAATTTCATATTGGAGCACCAGTAGTGTCAGGATGAACAGTCAGTTGTTGATCCTTACCTTTGGAGCACCAACAGTGTCAGAATGAGCATGCTGTAATTAATCCTTACCTTTGGAGTGCCAATTGTGTCAGAATGAGCAAACTGTAGTTGATCCTTACTTTTTAGCACCAATAGTATTAAAATGAGCATCAATTTGTTGATCCATATCTTTGGAGCACCAATAGTATAAGAAATAGCAGCCTGTAGTTGGTCCTTTCCTTTGGCACATCAATGGTGTAAAATAACTAAATACCGAAGTTACTGTGAATTTCATTTCTGCATATGCACATTTCGACAACTTATGTCTCTTCAGTGCAGATAAAATCTAAAAGTTTGGAAGACCATAAACTCAAAGATATTTAAAAACTGATAGAGAACAAATAACCAATATAATCTAAATGTAAAGCCAAAATCAGCTAAGGACAGAGCTTTGCATGAGGGAGATTCTCCTTAGTTTTCAACAAAATTTACAAAAATTTAGATATTGTAATGTTCCAAATAGAATCTGCTTCCGGTTCAGCACCGAAGTACTGACTACTGGGCTGGTGAATACCCTCGGGGACTAACAGTCCACCAGCAGAGGCATCGACCCAGTGGTAACAAATAACTAAATACCGAAATTACTGTGAATGAGCAACCTGTATTTGATCCTTACCTTTTGAGCATCAATGGTGACAGAATGAGAACCAAGCAATTGATCCTTATCTGTTTAGCACCAACATGTCGGAATGAGCAGCTTGTAGTTGGCCCTTACCTTTGGCACACCATAGATGTCAGAATGAGCATCATGTACCTTTGGAGCACCAATAGTATCAGAATGAGCATCAAGCAGTTGATCCTTATATTTGGAGCACCATAAGGGGAAGAATGAGAAGCCCTTTGAAGATTCTTACCTTTGGCACATTAATAGTGTCAGAATGACCATCAGGTAGTTAAACCTTACCTTGGAAGAACCAACAGTGTCAGAATGAGCTGCCTGTAGTTGATCCCTACCTTAGGAGCATCAATAGTGTAAGAATGAGCAGCCTGTAGTTAAGTCTTACCTTAGGAGCACCAATAGTGTCAGAATGAGCAGCCTGTAGTTGATCCTTACATTTGGAGCACCAATAGTATCAGAATGAACATCCTGTAGTTGATCCTTCCCTTAGAAGCAACAATAGTGTCAGAATGAACATCCTGTAGTTTGACCTTACTTTTGGAGCACCATCAGTGTCGGAATGAACATCCTGTAGTTTGGCCTTACCTTTGGAGCACCAATAGTGTCAGAATGAGCAGCCTGTAGTTGCATCTTACATTTGGAGCACCAATAGTGTCAGAATGAGTTGCCTGTAGTTGATCCTAACCTTTGGAGAACCAATAGTGTCAGAATGAGCAGCCTGCAGCTGGCCCTTACCTTTGGAGCACCAATAGAGTCAGAAGCCCTTAGATGTTCCTTACCTTTTGAGCACAAATAGTGTCAGAATGAACAGCCTGTGGTTTGGTCTTACCTTAAATCACCAAAAGTGTCAGAATGAGCATACTGTAGTTGGTCCCTTACATTAGGAGCACCATTGGGTCAGCACGAGCAGCCTCTAGTTGAAACTTATCTTTGGAGCACCAACAGTGTCAGAATGAGAAGCCTGTACTGGATCCTTACCTTGGGAGCACCAATAGCAGCTTGTAGTTGATCCTCACCTTGGAAGCATCAATAGTGTCCAAATGAGCAGCTTGTAGTTGATCCTTACCTTAGGAGCACAAATCGTGGCAGAATGAGCAGCTTGTAGTTGAGCCTTACCTTAAAAGCACCAATAGTGTCAGAGTGAGCAGCCCTAAGTGGTCCTTACCATAGGAGCACCAATAGTGACAGAATGAGCAGTTTGTACTTGATCCTAACCTTAGGAGCACCAATTGTGTATGAATGAGCAGTTTGTAGTTGATCCTTACCTAAAGAGCACCAATAGTGTCAGAGTAAGCAGCCCTAAGATGTTCCTTACCTTAGGAGCACCAATAGTGTTGTAATGAGCATCAGGTAGTTGATCCTTACCTTTGGAGCACCAATATTGTCAGAATGATCAGCCTGTAATTGTTCTCTACATTTGGAGCACCAATATTGTCAGAATATCAGTTTGTATTTGATCCTTACCTTAGGAGCACCAATAGTGTCAGAATGAGAAGCCTGCAGTTAATCCTTACCTTAGGAGCACCAATTGTGCTAGAATGAGCAGCTTGTAGTTGATCCTTACCTTAGGAGCACCAATAGTGTCAGAATGAGCATCCTGTAGTTGGTCCCTTACATTAGGATCACAAATGGTGTCAACATGAGCAGCCTGTAGTTGATCCTTACCTTTGGAGCACCAACATTGTCAGAATGAGAAGCCTGTAGTTGATCCTTACCTTAGGAGCACCAATAGCAGCTTGTAGTTGATCCTCATCTTGGAAGCATCAATAGTGTCAGAATGAGCAGCTTGTAGTTGATCCTTACCTTAGGAGCACAAATTGTGTAAGAATGAGCAGTTTGTAGTTGATCCTTACCTTAAGAGCACCAATAGTGTCAGAGTGAGCAGCCATAAGATGTTCCTTACCTTGGGAGCACCAATAGTGTCAGAGTGAGCATCATGTAGTTGATCCTTACCTTTGGAGCACCAATATTGTCAGAATGATCAGCCTGTATTTGATCCTTACCTTAGAAGTACCAATAGTGTCAGAGTGAGAAGCCTGTAGTTGATCCTTACCTTAGGAGCACAAATTGTGTAAGAATGAGCAGTTTGTAGTTGATCCTTACCTTAAGAGCACCAATTGTGTCAGAATGAGTAGTCAATTGTTGATCCTTACATTTGGAACACAAATAGTGTTGGAAGGAGCAGCCTGTAATTGATCCTTGCCCTGGGAGCACCAATAGTGTCAGAATGTGCTGTCTGTAGTTAAGTCTTACCTTTGGAGCACCAATAGTGTCAGAATGAACAGCCTGAAGTTGATCCTTACCGTTGGAGCACCAATAGTGTCAGAAAGCAGTATGTAGTTGGACCTTACTTTTGGAGCACCAATAGTGTCTGAATGGGCAGTCTGTTGTTGGGCCTTGCCTTTGGAGCACCAATAGTGTCAGAATGAGCAGTCTGTAGTTAGGCCTTACCTTTGAAGCACCAATAGTGTCAGAAAGCAGTATGTAGTTGGGCCTTACCTTTGGAGAACCAATAGTGTCAGAATGAGCAGCCTGTAGTTGCATCTTACCTTTGGAGCACCAGTAGCGTCAGAATGAGTTGCCTGTAGTTGATCTTTACCATAGGAGCACCAAAAGTGTCAATTGGTCCTAACCTTTGCAGCACCAATAATGTCAGGATGAGGAGCCTGTAGTTGGTCCTTACCTCAGGAGCAACAATAGTGTCAGAAGCCCTTAGATGCTCCTTACCTTTTGAGCACAAATAGTGTCAGAATGAGTAGCCTGTAGTTTGGTCTTGCCTTAAGAGCACCAAAAGTGTCAGAGTGAGCATCCTGTAGTTGGTCCCTTACAATAGGAGCACCAATGGTGTCAACATGAGCAGCCTGTAGTTGATCCTTACCTTTGGAGCACCAACAGTGTCAGAATGAGAAGCCTGTAGTTGATCCTTAACTTAGGAGCACCAATAGCAGCTTGTAGTTGATCCTCACCCTGGAAGCATCAATAGTGTCCTAATGAGCAGCTTGTAGTTGATCCTTACCTAAGGAGCACCAATTGTGTCAGAATGAGCAGCTTGTAGTTGAACCTTACCTTAAGAGCACCAATAGTGTCAGAGTGAGCAGCCCTAAGTGGTCCTAACCATAGGAGCACCAATTGTTTAAGAATGAGCAGCTTGTAGTTGATCCTTATCTTAAGAGCGCCAATAGTGTAAGAGTGAGCAGCCCTAAGATGTTCCTTACCTTAGGAGCACCAATAGTGTCAGAATGAGCATTATGTAGTTGATCCTTACCTTTGGAGCACCAATATTGTCAGAATGATCAGCCTTTAGTTTATCCTTACCTTAGGAGCACCAATTGTGTCAGAATGAGCAGCTTGTAGTTGATCCTTACCTTGGGAGCACCAATAGTGTCGGAATGAGCAGTCAATTGTTGATCCTTACCTTAGGAGCACCAATCGTGTCAGAATGAGCAGTCTGTTGTTGATCCTTACCTTAGGAGCACCAATTGTGTCAGAATGAGCAGTCAATTGTTGATCCTTACCTTTGGAACATAAATAGTGTCGGAATGAGCAGCCTGTAGTTTATCCTTACCCTGGGAGCACCAGTAGTGTCAGAATGAGGATCATGTAGTTGATCCTTACTTTTGGAGCACCAATATTGTCAGAATGATCAGCCTGTAGTTAATCCTTGCCTTAGGAGCACCAGCTGTGTCAGAATGAGCAGCTTATAGTTGATCCTTACCTTAGGAGCACCAATAGTGTCGGAATTAGCAGTTAATTGTTGATCCTTACCTTAGGAGCACCAATCCCGTCAGAATGAGCAGTCTGTTGTTGATCAGTCTCTTAGGAGCACTAATTGTGTCAGAATGAGCAGTCAATTGTTGATCCTAAACTTTGAAACACAAATAGTGTCGGAATGAGCAGCCTGTAATTGATCCTTACCCTGGGAGCACCAATAGTGTCAGAATGAGCAGCACTTAGATGTTCCTTACCTTAGGAGCACCAATAGCTTCAGCATGAGCATCCTGTAGTTGATCCTTAACTTAGGAGCAAAAATTGTGTAAGAATGAGCAGCCTGTAGTTGATCCTTACCTTTGGAGCACCAATGGTGTTAGAATTAGCAGCCTGTAGTTGAGCCTTACCTTTTTAGCACCAATAGTGTTGATTGAGCAGCCTGTAGTTGATACTTACCATGTGAGCACTTATAGTGTCAAAATGAGCAGTCTTAGATGTTCCTTACCTTAGGAGCACCAATAGTGTCAGAATGAGCAGCCTGTAGTTGATCCAGAGCATTCACAAAATCTTCCTGTTGAACAACTACACCAGCCATTGCTAAATCATTTTCTTCCTCTAAAGTCAAACATTTTCTGTTGCCTGAGCTATTTAAAAAATTATGCAAAATAATTTAAATAACAGTATAAACCAGTCTTATTTTCATCATGAATCATTTTTCAAAGTATTCATGAAATCAATAAAGGCATATGCTGCATATAACTTGTCTACAATGATCAAAAACTGATTCATTAGTTTATTTTAGGTCCATTGTATTATAGTTGGTTTCAGACATTATTTATTTGTCTGGAAAATTATATACCAAATATTATAACCCTTCTATGGAGTTGGAGGAAGACTCTGGGTACAACAAATATAACAGGAGTTGTTAGAAGACAACATAGCTTGCCGGAGTATATAGCAATGTTAATGCAAAATTAATCTGAAAGTATAACCATAATGTAATTACATTTTTTTCAAATTAAATACAATATAATTTTGGCATCAAGGTAACATATCTGAAGTTCTCACCTTAGCACTTAATAGCGAGATAACAATTTTTAAAACTAGAGGATCAGATACTGAGCCTGAATCGCTCACCTGACAAAATGCTTACAGCAGGTGATGAAAGTGATGTTCATCCCATAGGATCCTATGTTAAAATATGTTCTGTGCTGGCAGTCTTGTTTTTTATCAGATCAAAACAATATAAGAAATCTTAGTTTGACTGAATTTGCTTCAATAATTTAAGGGCATGTAATGAAAAAAAATGTTTTAAATTATGGGTACCATTCTAAATCAAGTTTGATGCTGGGAGCTATTTTCTTTGTTGATCCCAACAAAATGAGAAATCTTTGTAAAGGACCTTCCATACATCATTTCTGTAATTTGCTTGAATTTGCTTCATTAGTTTCAGAGGAGATGTTGAAAATGATGTTTTTCCCATAGGGTCCTATGTTAAACCGAAGCTCTGCGCTGGCGGCCATGTTTTTTATCAGATCAGAACGAAATGAGCAATCTTGATAAAGGACCTTCCATACATCATTCCTGTAAAGTTTGCTTGAATTTGCTCCAGTGGTTTCAGAGAAGAAGATGAAAATGTGAATTTCCCATAGGGTCCTATGTTAAACCATGTTCCGTGCTGGCAGCCATGTTTTTCGTCGGATCGGAACGAAATGAGCCATCTATGTTAAGGACCTTAAGTACATCACTCCTGTAAAGTTAGGTTCAATTGGCTTCAGCCGTTTCAGAGCAGAAGATGAAAATATGATTTTTCCAATAGGGTCCAATGTTAAACCTAAGTTCCACGCTGGCGGCCATGTTTTTTATCGGATCGGAATGAAATGAGCAATCTTTGTGAGGACCTTTAGTACATCATTCCTGTAAAGTTTGGTTGAATTTGCTTCAGTGGTTTCAGAGGAGAAGATGAATATGTGAAAAGTTTAACGGACGGACGGACGGACGACGGACGGACGACGGACACCAAGTGATGGCAATAGCTCACACTGACCCTTCAGGTCAGGTGAGCTAAAAATTGCCCTCAGGTTAAAGTCAAGATCAAATGTCTACAAATTTGGTACCTCCATGAAGCTGTCATCATATGCAGTCACATACCAAATATTAATGTCCTAGTGATTAATGACCAGTTTCAAGAAGAAAGGTAAATTTTTTTTCTTTTAAATTGTTCCCAGTACAAGGTCAATGTAAAAATGTCTACAAATATGGTACCTCCAGAAAGCTCTTATCATATGGAAGTCAGATACCAAATAAACATCTTAGCACGCTTAATGATCAACTTCTAGAAGCAAGGTTAAAGTTTTATAATAATTGTCCTCAGGGCAAGGTCAGGGTCAAAATGTCTACAAATATGGCACCTTCAGAAAGCTCTCATCATGAGGAAGTCACATACCAAATATCAACATCCCAGCTCTAAAAATCACCATTTCAGAAGCAAGTTTAAAGTTTTTTTAAGTGGATGCCAACCCCAATGCCGGGGTATAACAATAGCTCCACATACAATCGTCCCAGCCAGCTAAAAATTCAACATTGGGTGCAGCTTTCAAAGAACTGAAAAAGGATGCCCAAATACATACATAAACAGAATGACAGAACACAAAATAGTCCAAAAATCTGTAGTGTTTGAAAAATTTATGGACTACATGATTGTAAATTTCAATGTTTTATTCATTTGCATAAATAATATATAACTGCCTGTGCATTGCCTTACTGTATTCTAAATTTAAACCAAATTCCACAACAAATCATGAAGGTTGGATTAGTTTTGTGTTATTTTAGCAATATTTACGAATTAAGTGTAACTCAGTCAGTTGACAATATTGCAAACATTGATTATCACAATATTTTCTTCAAAAATTTGGTGAAAATAAATTGCTGATAGATATATTATAAGTTGTCTTACAGTATTTACATAATATATTACACTTTTTGAAATAGTTTAACAGTAAACCTATAAGGATAAATGTAGAATCCTCATCCGCATCGACTGAGAAACAACATTTCTACACTAGAGATAGTTAAATTTTCAAATACTCGGCAAGCCTCACATTTTGAAATATTTGAAAATTTAACAATCGAGAGTGTAGAAATGTCGTTTCTCATGAGATACTGTAGTGGATTTTATTTCTCTAATGATTTCAAGATTTTGGACAAAAATATGACACCCCCCCATTTTCTGATGATCTGAAAAATATGTGTTCTTTGAGCATGACATCATCAGGCATTGTTGCCTTTTTTTATGATGTCACAATAGTAAAGGGCAAACATATTTGAATTTATAAGTAAATTTCATCATATCACTTGCCGAGAACAAAAAAGGACCCAAATATCGTCCTCCTTCAAAAATCATTTGGAAGGACTGTCATGAAGTCATTAAAAAAGGCGTCATGTCATTCAGTAACAAGAGTTGTCAGAAGACAACATAGCTCGCCGGGGATTCCAGTAACCTCAATGCACAATAAATTCGAAAGTAATAAAAAGCTCTAATCAAAAGAATGTCACATTCCAAATATGAAGACCCCACCACTAAACAACTTAATTCTAGAAGCAAAGTTATAAAGTTTTTAAAAAAGTCCCTCAGGGCAAGATCAAGGTCAAAATGTCTTAAAATACGGTACCACAAGAAAGCTCTCACCATAAGAAAGTTACATACAAAATATGAACACCCTACCACTAAAGGCCAACCTTCTAGAGGCAAGGTTAAAGTTTTTTACAAATTGCCCTCAGGGCTAGGTCAAGGTCAAAATGTCTACAAGTATGTTACCAGAAGAGAGCTCTCATCATGAGGAAGTCACATACCAAATATGAACATCCTACAACTAAAAGCCTACCTTCTAGAGGCAAGGTTAAAGTTTTTTAAAAATTGCCCTCAGGGCAAGGTCAAGGTCAAAATGTCTACAAATATGGTACCACTAGAAAGCACTCATCATAAGGAAGTTACATACCAAATATAAACACCCTACCATTAAAAGCCTACCTTCTATAGGCAAGGGTAAAGTTTTTTAAAAATTGCCCTCAGTGCAAGGTCAAGGTCAAAATGTCTACAAGTATGGTACCAGAAGAAAGCTCTTATCATAAGGAAGTCACATACCAAATATAAACACCCTACCACTAAAAGCCTACCTTTTAGAGGCAAGGTTAAAGTTTTTTGAAAATTGCCTTCAGGGCAAGGTCAAGGTCAAAATGTCTACAAATATGGTATCACTAGAAAGCACTCATAATAAGGAAGTTACATACCAAATATAAACACCCTACCACTAAAAGCCTACCTTCTATAGGCAAGGGTAAAGTATTTTACAAATTGCCCTCAGGGCAAGGTCAAGGTCAAAATGTCTACAAGTGTAGTACCAGAAGAAAGCTCTTATCATAAGGAAGTTACATACTAAATATAAACACCCTACCACTAAAAGCCTACCTTTTAGAGGCAAGGTTAAAGTTTTTTAAAAATTGCCCTAAGGGCAAGGTCAAGGTCAAAATGTCTACAAGTATAGTACCAGAAGAAAGCTCTCATCACAAGGAAGTCACATACCAAATATCAACATCCTAGCTATTCAGGTCTCAATTCCACAAGCCAGGTTAAAGTTTTGCTGCCGCCAACGCCGACGCCGACACGGGGGGTATGACAATAGCTCTCCGGACATTCGTCCCAGCGAGCTAAAAAGTGGTGTAAAAGAGAAAATGCAGATAAAAAATCATTAGACACTTTCATTAACAAATGCATGGAAGTTGTTGATATCCGAATAAATCATTTTGAAACACACTATAAGCAGCAGAATACTATTCCTGCTATTTCAAAAATCAATCAGAAGTTAAAAGATTTGGAAAAAGAGTATATATTTGTTCTGGCAGATAAAGCAGCCAATAATGTGGTCGTTGTTTGATGTATGTATTACATCGAGGTGCTTCGAAATAAAATTACCAATTCTAGTACATTTCAAGCTACCAAGTCAACAGAAACACAAATAATTGATGATCACATGATAGCTACAGCTGAACTTAAAGCAACTTCTAATTATAAAGCATTCCTACTATGTATTAGCTTCCTAAACTACACAAAAATCCTTTCAAATTTCGTTTTATTTTGGCTTCAAGTAAATGTTCAACTACACATATTTCTGTTTTATTGACCAGTGCACTTACTACCATAAAAAATCTAGTCATCAACTTTAGCAACAAATGTTATGAATACAGTGGAATTAACTACTTTTGAAGTGTTAAAAATTCGCTAGAAGTTTTGGAAAGACTTTGATCTGTTAATGAAGCATACACCTCCGTCAATAGCTATGATTTTTCTAACCTTTATACTACATTACCGCATACACTCATCAAAGAGAAATTTTTGTATTTGATCAAATGGTCCTTCAAAAAATCAGGATGTATGTACATTTGTTGCAATACATTTAAATCGTTTTTCAGTGACGACAAACATGACAAATATACCAACTGGACTTATCAGGATATGATAGAAGCATTAAATTTTCTTCTTGATAATATTTTTGTTCATTTCGGTGATACAGTCTATTGGCAAAAAATAGGTATTCCTATGGGTACCGACTGTGCACCTCTCATAGCAGATTTATTTCTTTATTGCTACAAGTCACGATTCATGGCAAAAATTCAACAAGAGAAGGGGCAGTCAGAAACGACAGCTAATCCCCTCGCCCATTTATTGAATGTTTGTCTAGTAATATAAGCACTCAAGGAAGTTGTACCATTCAAGATCTGGCTTGTTACTTAAATCTGAGCCAGTTATGCAAGAAATGTTGTGACCTTATTTCAATCAGGAGCCTCATACCTAAAGCATATATGCATCTACTGATGAAAGATTAATCTTCTGCAAGTTGTAGTATCTAAAATCCAGACTGTAACACAAACTTTATCCTAAGTCACTCATGCATGAAATGTAGGTCAAACTGACCTAATTTTTATCTGGAGGTTTGTAACTTTACAAGATGCATCTACATACAAAATATTTTTCTTCTACGAGTTGTAGTATCTAAAATCCAAGCTGTAACACAAACTTTAACCTAAGTCACTCAAGCATGAAATGTAGGTCAAAGTGACTCAATTTTCATCTGGAGCTTCCTAACTTTACAAGACACCTCTACATACAAAATATTATTCCTCTAAAAGTTGTAGTATCCCAGATCTGGACTCTTACAAAAACTTTAACCTAAGTCACTCATGTATGAAATGTAGGTCAAAGTGACTCAATTTTCATCTGGAGCTTCCTAACTTTATAAGACACCTCTACATACAAAATATTATTCCTCTACAAGTTGTAGTATCCCAGATCTGGACTCTTACAAAAACTTTAACATAAGTCACACATGCATGAAATGTAGGTCAAAGTGACCTAATTTTTATCTGGAGCTTCGTAACTTTACAAGACGCATCTACATACTAAATATTATTCTTCCACGACTTGTAGTATCCCAGATCTGGACTCTTACAAAAACTTTAACCTAAGTCACTCATGCATGAAATGTAAGTGAAAGTGACCTAATTTTTACCTGGAGCTTTGTTACTTTCCAAGACGCATCTACATATAAAATATTATTCCTCTACGACTTGTAGTATCCCAGATCTGGACTCTTACAAAAACTTTAACCTAAGTCACTCATGCATGAAATGTAGGTCAAATCCACCTATTCTATATATCAACCTCAAGTACTCCCCAAGATGCATCCATGGACAAAACATTGTCCATCTACAACTTCTTACTCAAAAGATATATGGTCTTAAGTTTGAACGGACAGACGGACGAAGGGACGAAGGGGTAAAACGCTATATCCCCTCCCCAACTTCGTTGGACGAGGGGATAAAAAGACCCTTCTAAACAGCACTTAGTGGATAAATTTAACAATAAATATAGATATCTGGACAATATTTTGGCTTTAAATAATCCTTAATTTTCTAAATTTACAGATGAAATTTATCCTGCAGAACTGACTTTAAATAAATCCAATAGCAGCAGTGATTATACTCTTTTTCTTGATCTTGATATATCAATAAATCAAGGAAAGTTAAACATTAAGGTTAATGATAAAAGGGATGATTTCTCCTTCCTTACAGTCAATTTTCCCCATCTCGACGGCGATGTTCCGTTAGCCCTTCTTACAGGGTCTACATTTCACAACTTGTTCGATATGCACGAGTATGTAGTGATGTTTCTGACTTCAACGACCGAAATCTTTGTCTCACTGAAAAACTTCTGCATCAAGGGTTTAGATATCATAAATTGATAAAAAACATTCTCCAAATTTTATTATAGATACATTGACTTATTAAGAAAATTTGGTTCTACATGCAGGGCTCTTATACATCAGGGCATTTCACATCCAAACTTCTATGGCAATATCATTTACAAAGCGCATAAATTCAAAAATTGTCCTTTCAAACTTATTAATCCATTGAACAAACTTATTCATAAAGGATATAAATACAGCATTGTTGTTAAATCTTTACTTCTGGTTTTTGTTGGCAAAAATATTGATCATCTCCTAAATGCTTTACACCATAATTAAATTTAAACAATTTTTCATATTGGCAGTATTTGGCATTGCACAATATCATGTTCTTCTTCCATAATTGATGATGTTGTTATACCAAATCTATTTAGAAGTATTTCAATTGAAATTTCATATGTAAGAAGGCTTGATATCATAGTCAACGGAAATTATGTCCTTAGCTAGCTGTCATTGACTGCGAGCATTTGTCCGGAAAGTACCTGTGTGTATTGTCTTCAAGTTTTATGTACTTCATTGTAAGGGTACTGGTCTTGATAAGTTGGACTTTTTTCTAGTTTGATTTTTATTGTGAGTCTTTTTGTGTATTTATTTTAAGCCATTCACCACACATAGGGGAAGGGCTTGGATCCAAGAAAACGAGTTTAACCCCACTGCAATTTTTGCGCCTGTCCCAAGTCAGGAATATGTTGGTCATTGGCTTGTCCTTGTCTTCTTATAAAATTTTAGTTTCTTGATATTTGGGTTATTGGATTTGGTTTGTTTTCATTGATTTATTCACTTTTTTTACCTTTTTTGGGTCCTATTTTGCTATATGGTGTGAGGTTCCTCACTGTGTTGAAGACCATACGGTGACCTCTATATGCTTTGTTTTGGGTTGTTTTAACCTGGATATGGGATGTTGTCTCCTTGACATTTATCCCATGTCCTTTCTTTTTCATATTCTCTCTAGAGAGGAGAAACAAATTTTTCCCACTGTTCAGGAAACGTGAAACAGGACAGAAATTAAGAGAATATACATACCAAAACTTGATAACCTGCCTGTAGGCTTCTCTTTTGGCATGTGATACAAGTGCTGTCATGTCACCCAATACAAATCCCTATAAAAAGGTTATAAAAATATAGCTTCATTGTGATGACTGTGTAAATCAATAATGAAATATAGGTCTGAGGTGTAAATTTTCCAAAGTGCATGTCATCAAAGATTATTTAAACTGATCAGTCTTTGCAGTACTAGAGAGAAATATAGTATCTATCCCAAGGGATAATGTGAGATATATAGTTTCTACAATGAGAACTAAGTTGATTATGAAATTTCTCACATCAAGTTAAATAAATTTTGCAAATGTTTGAAAACGAGGCTTGCCGAGTTTTTAAACATTTGAAAATTTATTTAACAAGATGTGAGAAATTTCATAATTAACATGTTTAAGTTGTAGAAAATGTTTCTCTAATGACATAATGTAAAGCACCGAGGATTATGTTCCGAATAGATATGGCAGGAAATTTCATGCGAGTTGTTCTCTCACTAGAGACCAGAAATATTTTTATCGCACCGGTCGGGCCTTGGTTAAATTTGCTAGAAATTAAAGAATGGCTGATCTCAAATCCCAAAGGCTTAGATATCATGTCCATCCCAAGGCTTGCCAAGGGATGGACAAAAGATATCTTAGCATGAGGGTTTGAGATCAGCCTATCTTGCTTTTTAATGAGGGTTTGATATTTTTCTTGCCTAAATGCTCTGAAATAACTCTGAAAACAAAATTCAGCTTTAAATTTCCCAAAGAAATATCACAAAGGTTCCCGGGAAAATATGACATCACAATTTGCATATGTTAGCCAAAGCTGGATAATAACTTTGTTTTCAACAATTGATGTGAATTTTCGACCCCTTATAGCTCTGAACCCGTAGAGGCTATGCCAAATCCAGTGGCATCCTACTGAAACTGTACAACAAGAGGAATCCCATCAAATTCTGATGAAAAATAAAATTTTAGGTAATCTGCATGTATAAAAGTTTGGCCCCGTTTGGCCCTTCATAGCCCAGAGAAGAAAGAATTAATCAAATATCTGATGGTGCAGTACTATGTAAAATTTTTGATAGGAGTCCATTGCAAAAAAATGCAAAAATAAATCTTTTGAAATTTGCCCTTTTTTGGCCGTTTTATCTCTAAAACAGTAAATGCCAGTAAAATATGTTGACAAAGCAGATTGGAAATTTACTAAGAAGCACACTGAAAGACACCACATCAAAATCTGATAAATAATAAAAATTCTACAGAAAAATATGTGAAAACACCCAATTTTACCCTTTTTTATAAAAGGGACAGGCCAGGAAACTGACATCAATACCCAAGCTGAACAGCATTCATAGAAATATCATACTGAAATTTGATAATAATCTGTCTACTAAAACTAAACTAATGCTGGCCACACACGCCCATGCACCATACCATAATAACGACACAATTTGTGGTTGTATAAAAAGGTATATCACTAAGAAATTTCTATATGTACTCTGCAAGCTGATCACATAATTCATTAGTTAAATTGACAGCAGATAGATACGAAACCATATCCCCAACTATCCAATAAAGACATAAGACTTCAGAAACCTAATAAAGGGCTACGCCGAGCGCAGCATGATACGACCGCAGCATGTCGACCACTGATATTTGAACAAGTGTAATTTGAAGTAAATGTAGACACAGAAAAGAGCATGACACAATAATTAGACAGACACAACAAGAGCTGTCGCCGAATGGCAGCCAGTTATACCCCCGCTCATTGAACACTGAATCAATATGGAAAGTGCAAATTTAAGTGTGTGCGGATACAATACAGGTGTGGACACAGTTCAAGTGTAGACCAAAAATTTTCAATATATTGGTATAATGGGAAAAATTGATGAAGTCAAACAGAAAGTAGATGAGTGACAGACTTGAAAAGGGGAGACACTGTAAACTCATCATACTTAAGCTTCAGACCAAATATCAAATCATTACTACATACACAAGCTGAGAAACCCTCGACAGAAATTTTCAATATATGGCTATAATGGGAAAAACCAAAGTTTTCGTCAAACAGAAAGTAGATTAGTGACGGATTTCTAAAGGGGAGACACGGTACAACTCATCATACTTAAGCTTCAGACCAAATATCAAATCATTACTACATACACAAGCTGAGAAATCCTTGACGAAAGATGTTCCGGACGGACGGACGGACGGACAGATGGACGGACGGACGGACAGACGGACAGACAGACGGACAAGGGTAAAACAGTAAACCCCCCTCTCCTTCTGAGCGGGGGTATAATAAGGTGCTTGACACAGTAATTATCTGGACTTAAACTAAGGAACATAAAATTAGCCCTTTTGATCCCTTCAAGTTCGGAAAGGGTAAGAGTTACACCAAATCTGTTGATATACTATTGAATGAAAGCTTACATCATGAAGAACAAAAAAAATATCCGATCGAGTTTGATTATGATAAACATTTTACATATTTCGAAATATTGCAATTTTGGCTCCTTAGACCCCTTATAGCTCAATAACAGTACGAAATACACAAAATCTGGTGACATTCTTCCATAAAATTACAACAACAGAAATCCAAAGAAAAAAATCCCATCAAATTTCAATTAAAAATAAATATTTTACATGTTTTGGAAAAAATGCAATTTTGGCTACATAGACCCCTTATAGCTCAAAAACGGTAAGAGTTACAACAAATCCTTTGACATACTACTCAAAGCTTACAATAAGAGGAATCCAAAGAAAAAAATCCCATCAAAATCCAATGAAAAACTAGAGATTGTATCTATAAGACACAGATCCTCCCCACAAATTTATCGCAATTGATAACCTAGGCCAATCAGGAATAAAAATGAATCCCTAGTCACTGAAAGGTGATGGAATAATGAAGAATGACTGCAAAAGATGATTATTAAATAAATAAAATGAAACATCATAATGATATGCAAACTTGTTCTATCTTGATATAGCTGAAATATTGCTCAATATTCAATCAATCAATCATAATGATATGTTGTGCAGTTGTTTATAAATGGACTTAAAACACAAAATTTACCGAAAGTCACTCAAGCGTAAAATGAAGGTCAAAGACACTTAACCGTCCTTGATTTGGATAGCACTCATCAAGGTGATTGAATGGATGCAACACAATTGTGAAAGCATCTTTAGTTGTTGAGAAATGGACTTAAATGCAAAATTTAACAAAATTCACTCAAGAGTAAAATATAGGTCAATTCCACTTAATTCTTAATAATGTGGGCAGTACTCATCAATTTGATTGATTTGCTGAGATATCATTGTAATATGATGTGTAGTTGATGAGAATTGGACCTAAACACAAAATTTAACAAAAGTCACTCAAGCGTAAAATATAGGTCAAAGACACTTTATTCTTAATAATGTGGGCAGTACTCATCAAGGTGATTAATTTGATGAGATGTCATTGTAATATGATGTATAGTTGATGAGAATTGGACCTAAACACAAAATTTAACAAAAGTCACTCAAGCATAAAATATAGGTCAAAGCCACTTATTTTTGATGATTTGTGTAGTACTCGTCAAGGTGATTAATTTGATGGGACATCATTATGGTATGATTTGTAGTTGATGAGAAATGGACCTAAATGTAAAATTTAACAAAAGTCACTCAAGCATAAATATAGGTCAAAGCCACTTAATTCTTAGTGAATTGGGTAGTAATCATCAAGGCAAATAATTTGATGAAACATCATTGTGGTATGATGTGTAGTTGTTGGGAAATTGACTTAAATGCAAAATTTAACAAAAGTCACTCAAGCATAAAATGAAGGTCATGGGTCCCAAATTGTTGGTGAATCTGGTAGTTTTAATCAAGGTGCATGTTCTGATGTAATACTACTAAAATATTACAAGAGAGTACCAAAAAATGGACCTAAACGCAAAATTTAACAACGGGACGTACGGACGTACGGACGTACGGACGTTCGTACGGACAAGGGTTAATCTACATGCCCCATTTGGCCCCTCAGAGCTTCGAAAGTAGACAAGTTATCAAAAATCTCATTTTTTTAATGGTTAAGCCTATGTTTATATTCCATTAGGAATCCATTGAAAAAAACTGCATCAAATTGGATAATAAAGGGCTACGCCGAGCGCAGCATGATACGACCGCAGCATGTCGACCACTGAAATTTCAACAAAAGTAGTTTAAAGTGAATGTGGACACAGTAAAGAGCTTCACAAAATAATTAGATGGACACAAAAAGAAGCTTGACACAGTTATTAGCTAGAAACAAAAAAGGGAAAAATTCATCCTTTTTGATCACTTACTGATGAAAAAAACATAAGAGCTATGCAAAATATGTACTATCAACTAAAACTTTACATCCATAGAAATTCAAAGAAAAAAATTCCATCAAAATCTGATGAAAAATAAAGATATGACATATTTAGAAAAATTACAATTTCGGTCCCTTTGACCCCATGTAGCTCAGAAACGGTAAGAGCCATGCCAAATCTGTTGCCATATCTCTGAAAGCTTAGATCAAGAGGAATCCAAAGAAAAAAATCC
>MJUU01000766.1:27351-52124 GCA_002080025.1 Modiolus philippinarum
TGGTTTCAGAGGAGAAGACGATTTGTGTATTTTCCCGTAGGGTCCAATGTTAAACCTAAGTTCAGCGCTGGCAGCCATGTTTTTTTTATCGGATCCAAACGAAATGAGCAATAATTGTTGAGGACTTTTAGTACATCATTCCTGTAAAGTTTGGTTGAATTTGTTTCAGCAGTTTCAGAGGAGAAGATGAAAATGTGATTTTTCCCATAGGGTCCAATGTTAAACCTAAGTTCCGCGCTGGCGGCCATGTTTTTTATCGGATCAGAAGGAAATGAGCAATCTTTGTACAGGACCTTCCATACATCATTCCTGTAAAGTTTGGTTGAATTTGCTTCAGTGGTTTCAGAGGAGAAGATGAAAATGTGAAAAGTTAATGGACAGACGACCGACGACAGACGGACGACGGACGCCAAGTGATGGCAATAGCTCACCCTGACCCTTTGGGTCAGGTGAGCTAAAAAGGTATATCACTGAGAAATTTCTATATGTACTCTGCAAGCTGATCACGTAATTCATAAGTTAAATTGACAGCACATAGATACGAAACCATATCCTCAACTATCCAATAAAGACAAAAGACTTCAGAAACCTAAAAATTCGTAAAGGTTCCTCAGAACCATGTGTCTCGCCTGCTCAGTAAGGTATCATTATAATCAGGACAATACTAGCATTTATATACTTTCTGTATTCGAAAAATAACAGATCTTGATGAGTTTCAGGAAATTTACCAAAATTGGAATCAAACATTTTTGCATTATTGATAATTATTGTTTTCATCAATATTTTTTTTAAAAAGTATGGTTGCTAGGTAGAATTCCAAAAATTAATAGGTCTAAGATTGAGTTCCAGGAAATTTACCAAAAATTGGAATCAAAACTTTTTGCAATTTTAGTCATTAAATGTTTATTTATTTCAAATTCACTCAAAAGCCATGGTTGCTAAGAAGAATTTCGAAAAATTGCATGTCTTGGACAGTTTCAGGAAATTTACCAATGTTGGAATAAAATATTTGTGCAATTCCATTATTGAAAATTACTGTTTTCATCAATATATTTTTAAAAAGGTATGGTTGCTAGGTAGAATTCCAAAAAAATTAATTGGTCTAAGAGAGTTCCAGGAAATTTACCAAATATTGGAATAACAAATTTTTGCAATTTTATTCATTAAAATGTTTGTTTATTTCAAATTCACTCAAAAACCATGGTTGCTAAGAAGAATTCCAACTAGAGGCTCCCAGGAGCCTGTATCGCTCACCTGGCTTTCAGTTGCCACAATCATAGTAACATTGTAAGATACAGTTGATCATCAGTCTCTCAAACTTAAGTACCTCAAACACCACCAATATCTTGAACAGTATTTAAAGTCTGATCATGTTGTATTATTTTTCTTTGTTGGGCTTTATTGACAAAAAATGCTCTTGCTAAGGACCACTTTAAGCACCAGTTTTGAAACAGAGACGTCATTATGTAAATGGCGGTCAACAAACAATTTTCCCGCCTTTTTTGGCAACCATTTTGAAAATGGCTGTCAGCAAATAATTTTCAACATAAGTTTTGAAGTTGCGACATCAATACCTATTTGGAAACCAAATTTCATTGAAATCAGACAACATTGAAATTTTCCGCCTTTTTTGGCGGCCATTTTGAAAATGGCAGTCAACAAATAATTTTCAACATTGGTTTTGAAGTTGCAACATCAATACCTATTGGAAACCAAATTTCATTGAAACTGGACAATGTTGAATTTTCCCGCCTTTTTTGCAACCATTTTGAAAATGGGGGTCAACGAACAATTGTTAACATCTGTTTTGAAGTTGTGACATCAATACCTATTTGGCAACCAAATTTCATTGAAATCGGACAATGTTGAATTTTCCCGCCTTTTTTGGCGGCCATTTTGAAAATGGTGGTCAACGAACAATTTTTTACATCAGTTTTGAAGTTGCAACCTCAATACCTATTTGGAAACCAAATGTCATTGAAATCGGAAAATGTTGAATTTTCCAACCTTTTTCGGCGGCCATTTTGAAAATGGCGGTCAACGAACAATTTTCAACACAGGTTTTGAAGTCGCAACATCAATATCTATTTGGAAACCAAATTTAATTGAAATCAGACTACGTTGAATTTTCCCGCCTTTTTTGGCGGCCATTTTGAAAATGGCGGTCAACGAATAATTTTTAATATCAATTATCAAAACCTTTTTGGAAACCAAATTTCATGAAATCGGACAATGTTGAATTTTCCTGCCTTTTTTGGGGGTTATTTTGAAAATGGCGGTCAACGAACAATTTTCAACACAGGTTTTGAAGTCGCAACATCAATATCTATTTGAAAACCAAATTACATTGAAATTGGACAATGTTGAATTTTCCCGCCTTTTTTGGCGGCCATCTTCAAAATGGCTGTCAACGAACTATTTTCAATACAAGTTTTAAAGTCGCCTCAGCATGGCAAACATTTCATAATGTTACACTTAATCTTCATCTTCTATAGTTTTGGAAATAAAATCGAAAAATATGAATATTTTAAAAATTTGGTGAAAAAAGGGCAATAACTCCTACAAGGGTTTATGGATATTCTTCAAAATATCAGGTTGGGAAGATCTTGATATGCTGAACATTTTTGCAATTTACAGTTGACCTCTATCTCTTACACGTTTTGAAATAAAAAATAAAAAATGCAAAAATTTTGAAAATTTTACGGAAAAAGGGCCATAACTCCGAGATGGGTTTTCAGATTTTCTTCAAAATTGCACAGTGGGTAGATCTCATCATGCTGATCATTTTTGCCCCGTCAGAATTTTGATATCTGTAATGGTTTTTTTGAGTTATTTGCAAAAAACAGCAATTTACCCCTATGTTCTATTTTTAGTAACAGCGGCCATGTTGTTTGGTCTACAGAGATAAAAATCACAAATTTAAAAGTGCATACCCTGGTGATGATTCAGGTCAAGTTTGGTTAGCATTGACCCAGTAGTTTCAGAGGAGAAGATTTTTAAACAAAAGTTAACGGACGGCGGACGGACGATGGACGCCGAGTGATGGCAAAAGCTCACATGGCCTGTGGCCAGGTGAGCTAAAAAATTACATGTCTTGAAGAGTTTCAGGAAATTTACCAAAATTGGAATCAAATATTTTTGCAATTCCATTATTGAAAATTACTGCTTTCATCAATATATTTAAAAAAAGTATGGTTGCTAGAAAGAATTCCAAAAATTAATTGGTCTATGAGAGTTCCAGGAAATTTACCAAAAATTGGAATCAAAAATTTTAAAAATTTTATTCATTAAAATGTTTCTTTATTTCAAATTATTATTCATTAAAATGTTTCTTTATTTCAAATTAACTCAAAAACCTTGGTTGCTAAGAAGAATTTCAAAAAATTCCAGGAAATTTACCAATGTTGGAACCCTGTTTTTTATTTCTTATGCATTCAAAATTATGCTTGGCATCAAAGAATTGCCTTATTTTCAAAATTATATGCAAACATTTCAAAATTATCGGTCTTTGATATTTCAGGAAATTTACCGAAGTTGGAACCACAATGAAAATTCCAACAGCTTGTTCCATATCTGCACACTGCATACAGCATTGTCCAATTTTAATGAAATTCTGTTTAGACACAAACACTTAATTCACTTTCTGAAGAACTTTTATTTGTGAATTAACATTGAAATTTTTAGCAAAAAATTAAGTCCAAATACGCAAAAATATGGAAAACCCCCCCCAAAAAATTTCAAATTTTTCAGCTGGAGATAATTTTCTGACCATCATCTAAGTTTTGACCACTTTTCAATAAATTCCAATAAGATTTAATAACTTTATTCAACTTCTAAAAAACTTTAATCTGTGGGTTAACATTCAATTTTTTTGCAAAAAAAAACTCAGTCCAAATACGGAAAAAATACGGAAAAATGAAAAAAATAAATTTCAAAATTTTCATCTGGAAGAAATTTTCAATACATTTTCTAGCTTCTGACCAGTTTTTATGATATTCCAATAAGATTTAATAACTTTTTCTCTAATTCTTGTTCAAAATAAATACTTCCCAAATGATGTTAGATGAACTTAATAATCAACATGTTTAGACATTGATCTCACTTGCTGATTGGTTGTCTCGTGTCAGTTTCTAGAAATAGTGCAACCGGATGTTGATGAAATTAACACCTGCATCATTGTCTAGCGAATTGATTTTTACATTTTATGACTAAGATAACTAAATTTATTGATAATATGAAATTTTTTATCAAAAATATTACATTTAACACCCCTTTCAATGAAAGGCGCAATGATACACATAGCAACGCTGATAGCAACAAAATGGCGGCATACTTGAGACTGGAGACTACAGAGATCGCTTTACGTCAAATAAATTGCGTAGGAATTAGAGAAAAAATCTCTAACATTGTTTTCTGGTTTATTACGATAATTTCTCACATCTCGATAGTTAAATTTTCACATTTTAAAGTTCTCGGATAAACCTCGAACTTTAAAATGTGAAAATTTAACTATCTCGATGTGAGAAATATACGTAATAAACTGGAAACAATGTTAGAGACTATATATTCACCATCTAAAAAACTTTAATTTGTGGGTTAACATTTAAAAAAAATAAGTCCAAATAGGGAAAAAATACGGAAAAACAAAAAAAAATTAAATATCCAATTTTTTTAGCTAGAGGTAATTTTCTGACCATTATCTAGCTTCTGTCCAATTTTGACACAGTTCTATAAAGATTAAATGACACTATTCAACCTATGAAAAACTTGTGCAATTGTTGACGCCGACTACGACAGAATTTGGATTGCTATGTCTCGTTTCTGCGACATTTGTCGCAGGCTAGACAATAAAGGTCTTCGCCGAGCGCAGCATGATACGACCGCAGCATGTCAACCACTGATATTTGAGCAAGTGCAATTTGAAGTTAATGTGGACACAGAAAAGAGCATGACACCATAATTAGACAGACACAATAAGGTGCTTGACACAGTAATTATCTGGACTTAAACTAAGGAACATAAAATTAGCCCTTTTGATCCCTTAAAGTTCCGAAAGGGTAAGAGTTACACCAAATCTGTTGATATACTACTGAAAGCTTACATCATGAAGAACAAAAAAAATATCCGATCGAGTTTGATAATGATAAACATTTTACATATTTTGAAAAATTGCAATTTTGGCTCCTTAGACCCCTTATAGCTCAATAACAGTAAGAAATACACAAAATCTGGTGACATACTTCCATAAAATTACAACAACAGGAATCCAAAGAAAAAAATCCCATCAAAATTCGATTAAAAATAAATAATTTACATATTTTGGAAAAAATGCAATTTTGGCTACTTAGACCCCTTATAGCTCAAAAACGGTAAGAGTTACGACAAATCCTTTGACATACTACTCAAAGCTTACAATAAGAGGAATCCAAAGAAAAAAATCCCATCAAAATCCAATGAAAAACTAGAGATTGTGTCTATAAGACACAGATCCCCCCCAACAAATTTATCGCAATTGATAACCTAGGCCAATCAGGAATAAAAATGAATCCCTAGTCATTGAAATGTGATGAAAATCATGAAGAAGTACTGCAAAAGATGATTATTAAATAAATAATATGAAACATCATAATGATATGCAAACTTGCTCTCATCTTGATATAGCTGAAATATTGCTCAGTAGACGTTTAAACAATATTCAATCAATCAATCATAATGATATGTTGTGCAGTTGTTTATTGATGGACTTAATTTTCCCGAAAGTCACTCAAGCGTAAAATGAAGGTCAAAGACACTTAACCGTCCTTGATTTGGATAGCACTCATCAAGGTGATTGAATGGATGCGACACAATTGTGAAAGCATCTTTAGTTGTTGAGAAATGGACTTAAATGCAAAATTTAACAAAATTCACTCAAGTGTAAAATATAGGTCAAATCCACTTAATTCTTCATAATGTGGGCAGTACTCATCAATTTGATTGATTTGCTGAGATATCATTGTAATATGATGTGTAGTTGATGAGAAATGGACCTAAACACAAAATTTAACAAAAGTCACTCAAGCATAAAATATAGGTCAAAGCCACTTTATTTTTGATGATTTGTGTAGTACTCGTCAAGGTGATTAATTTGATGGAACATCATTATGGTATGATTTGTAGTTGATGAGAAATGGATCTAAATGTAAAATTTAACAAAAGTCACTCAAGCATAAATATAGGTCAAAGCCACTTAATTCTTAGTGAATTGGGTAGTACTCATCAAGGCAAATAATTTGATGAAACATCATTGTGGTATGATGTGTAGTTGTTGAGAAATTGACTTAAATGCAAAATTTAACAAAAGTCACCCAAGCATAAAATGCAGGTCATGGGTCCCAAATTGTTGGTAAATCTGGTAGTTCTAATCAAGGTGCATGTTCTGATGTAATACTACTAAAATATTACAAGAGAGTACCAAAAAATGGACCTAAACGCAAAA
Organism: Modiolus philippinarum; assembly: GCA_002080025.1. Classification (NCBI taxonomy): domain Eukaryota; kingdom Metazoa; phylum Mollusca; class Bivalvia; order Mytilida; family Modiolidae; genus Modiolus; species Modiolus philippinarum. Next base: position 33,830 of record MJUU01000766.1, read on the forward strand.
CTTAACAACGGGACATACGGACGTACTGACGTACGTTCATACGGACAAGGGTTAATCTACATGCCCCATTTGGCCCTCAGAGCTCCGAAAGTAGACAAGTTATCAAAAATCTTATTTTTTTATGGTTAAGCCTATGTTTATTTTCCATTAGGAATCCATTGAAAAAAACTGCATCAAAATAGGATAAAAATAATTAAAAAATAATTTAGAGATCCCCCCTTTTGTTCCCCATTTATTTCATGAGTGGTACATGGGACATGAAATCTGTTGACACACAACTGTTTCAAAATTAACTCAGGAGCACACTGAAAGAAATCACATCAAAATCCAATATATAATAAATATTTTACAGCCAAATATATGCAAACTCAAATTTTGCCCTTTTTGGCCCCTTTTTTTAAAAAATGGGAGGGCCACAAAATCTAAAACCATTCAAATCCTTCCTTTTGTGCCAAGGAACATTGTGTTAAAATTTCATAAAGATTGATCAATTGAAACTAAAGTTATTGACCAAAAACAAAAGAGTCTACAGAAGACAACAACGAAGACAGCACCATACCATTATATGACCTCAAATTAAAAAGGACATATTATCACTTTTTGTAGGAAATATAACTAAGTATTTTATCTGTGGAATTACAGCAACAAAGGTTCATACTATGTTGCAACACATATACTTACTGCTGTCCTTTGAGCCAGATATTGTCCTGATAAGTCCCCAGCATAACAAACACTTTGTAATAAACCATCTAACATCTCTGCTCTTTCATCCTCGCCTGGAGACTATGTAAATATACAACACATAATAAAATACTGAAGTTACACTTGATTTCTGATCTGCAGAAGCCTATTTTGATAATAATGTCTCTTCTGTTTAGAAAAATAAAAACATTTGGAAGACCAAAAATTTCTTTGCATAGGTATTAAGAGTAGTCAATTTTAAGTTCATCAGAACTGAATATTAATGTAACAATATCTTTTTTAGTGTGTGCAAATGTGTAAAATATAGTAATTTTGCATTTCATAATAAGAACAGGTATTTTGCAAATAGACAATAACAGTACATTGACTTGACATAAACGCAATATAAGGATTAGGCTTAGAAACGCGGGAAAACGAGAGCCTCTGACGAGCTGAATCCTTATATTCTGTTTATGTCAAGTCTATTATTGTGTTTATACTGCAACTATTACGAACAAAATTTTAGGTAAAAGAAATCGGTGAAAATGACAATTTAAAAAAAGAAGTGGGCGTCTTCAGGTTGTGATGAATCCATGCTTTCTTGCAACGTCATTGACCAATTACTACGCAAACACATTGCTGATGTCATTGACAAAGTGTTATACAGTCAGTGACTATATATCACTTATGTTTATACAGTCAATGTAGTTTACTTATGCAAATAGAGAGGTTGCAGTAAAAAAATTAAGGGACATAACTCCTGAACCACTATACACTTAGCTAGACTTAAGTGGTAAGCAATTATCACACCATATTTGCAGACATTATGTAATTTTTTTCACAAGTTCTAAAGGAGAATACTGAAAATTTATTTTAAAAAAGGGAAATTTAAAGGATATAATCTGAAAACCACTCATACCTCTGCAACCTTTATAAAACTTGCTGGTTGTAAACTCCAAAATTTGCAAAATTTATAAGTTTTCAAGAGCCAAAACTATCGAATAATTATAATCTCTCAACCTAAAATCAACCTGACCCTCGTCTTTTTATAACAACTTTGAAAACTGCATGCAATTTCATTCAGAGGTTATTGGTTTGTTACCAAAAATCTGTATGTTTTCATAGTGCTTAACTCTAGAACACTTGGACCTCTGTATCCAAAAATCAAACTTGGCCCATGTTGTGAAGTAAAGAAGTTTACATGTACTAAGTTTGAAGACGGCATGCAATTAAGATCACAAATAATTGGTTGGAATACCCAAAGACTTACAAAACCTTTAAGATTCAAAATGCATAATTTCAAAAGCACTTGCATTCCTGAACCCAAAATCAAATTCACATTCAGTCGCTTTGGTTTTCAAATTACATGCCAAGTTTGAAGATACAATGTCATTTCATTTGCATGTTATTGGTCAAGAATCTTTTGGGGACAAACTTTTATAAATGTAAATGTAAATACCTCAATATGAAGTTGGTGTAGAAATGTCTCATGAACATCTGCTGCTAGTCTATCTGAAGCTGATGTGGTTCCTATGACAACCACAGGAAATTCACATTGTTTAGGGAGATCCTGCATACAGGTACGGAATGTATTAGCTACTCTTGGATCTGGAAAGGAAAAATATAACAAAATTTTTACATAAAAGCTAAATATTAGTTGTAAAATTGTTATTGAAGAAAAATATCAATCGTGGTCACAATATTTTCAATATGGAGAAGTCTCTCTATCACACTACAGAACACTTTGTCCAAATTCAATTTTTTTGTCGACTATGGATACTTCAGTCTCCAAATGTAATTTATCCACAGAATGGGTCTGGTAGAATTTTTTTTTATTCTAATGTTATTCTACTCAACAATACAGACCTTTAAAACAACATCCGATCACCATTTTTTAAAGTGAAAGTCCACGATTTTTCACTTTTAACCTGATTCCATTCACTTCATCTCGAAAATGCATCATGCAAAATTACAGTGGTGTACATTTTTTTATTAAGGGAGATATTTGAAGTTAAAAGTTGACCGTAGTGCAGTTATGGGTATCGCCATCTTGGACTGGAAGTGACGAAATATTGATACAATTATAATACATTTGTATCACTAACAATTACGGAGAAGACACGATTTGTCAAAAGGATGCTGGGTAATCCTTGGTATGACCAAAAACCGGACAAATTTTCAAATTGGACTCACCAATAGATATGCAAATTTGTAATATTATCGTGAGCATGGCATACAGGCTTAACATTTCATTAAATGTATGATAAATATATCCAATTTATAAATTCTACATTAGTGATAATTTCTTATTTGTCGAACTTCAAGTTGAACATGTTTAACCTCTCGTTATCGAAATAAATATGAGGCTCTTACTCCCGTCTCAAGCTAACTAAACAAACGGCTACGTATTCACTTTTAAACTGGAATCATATATGATACTAACATTATTCGACGATTTCGTAAAAAAGTCTCCATATTCAGTATAAAATGCTATTTTTCTGTTATTTTTTTTTACAATTATTCATTTGATGGTGCATTTAAGACGTTTAGTGCACGTCTTCGTGCTGCAGTAGGAAGCAAAAATAAAAATAACTATGGTCTTCTTGCTAATGACATTATGTATAACATAAAGGTACCGCACAATGAAATAGTAGTCTTGGATACAGGTGTTAAGGCTCAGGTACACGTATTTTGTTTATTGGCACAATCAACACACATGTCACTTGTCTGCTAGATAGGGTCATAAATCACTCTTTGGTCACCTTAAAATGTTCATCAAGGTAATTTTAATTATCAGCAGAGACATATAATTACATGTAAATATATGTGTCTCTGATATCAGTAACTTCACTCGAGTTAAGTGATTTTAGATAATTAAAAAAAAAACAGGTATTAATGTGAGAAAAAAATAAATGAAAATAAAGGGCTACGCCGAGCGCAGCATGATACGACCGCAGCATGTCGTCCACTGAAATCTGAAAAAGTGTAATTTAAAGCGAGCATGGACAAACGAAAGAGCTTGACACAATAATTAGAAGGACGCAATAAGGAGATTGACCCAGAAATTACCGGGACACAAACTAGGGAAAATAAAAATTAGCCCTTATGACTCCTTATGATTCCTCTTTGACCCTTTATAGCGCAGAAACGGTAAGAGCTACGCCCAATCCATTGACATACTGCTGAAAGCTTATATCAAGAGGAATCCAAAGAAAAAAGACCATCAAAATGCGATGAAAAATAAAAATTTTAGGTAATCTGCAAATTTGCAGTTTTGGCCCCTGTGAACCCTTATAGCACGGAAACAGTAAGAGCTAAGCAAAATCTGTTGACATACTACTGAAAGCTTACATCAAGTGGAATCCAAAGAAAAAAATCCCATCAAAATCCGATGAAAAATAAAAATTGTAGGTTATCTGTAAATTTCTGATTTTGGCCCCCTTCGGCCCCTCATAGCTCGGAAACGGTAAGAGCTACACCAAATCCGTTGACATACAACTGAAAGCTTACATCAAGAGGAATCCAAAGAAAAAAATCCAATCAAAATCCGATGAAAAATAAAAATTTAAGGTTATCTGTAAATTTATGATTTTGGCCCCTTTGGCCCCTCATAGCTGGGTAAGGAAACAAGTTACCAAAAATCTAATAGTAGAGCGCTATGTAAATTTTTCATAAGGAATCCTTTGAAAAAAATTGCATCAAAATCGGACTAAAAATAAAAAAATTAAATTTTTGAAATTCGCCCCTTTTGGGCCCCATTTATCTCGTGAATGGTACATGCCACATGAAATCCGTTGGCATACAACAGATTGGAAATTTTCTAAGGAGTTTACTGAAAGAAACCCCATCAAAATCCAACAAATAATAAAGATTCTACAGTCAAATATGTGAAAACACCTAATTTAACCCCTTTTGGCCCCTTTTTTTAAAACGGGTGGGGCCACAATGACCAAAACTTACCAAAGCATTCCTTTTGTGCCAAGGAACATTGTGTAAAAATTTCACAAGGATTGATCATCTGGAACTTAAGTTATTTGCCAAAAAACAAAAGTGTCTACAGACGACGACAACGACAACGACGACGACGACGACAGCACCATACCATTATACGACCGCAAAAATTTTTGCGGTCGTATGAAAAATAATAAAAATACATTATACAAAATTAATTTTTTCGTTTTGTCAGTCTTAATGATGCTATAAATAATTATTCACATCAGTACTTTATCAACATCGGCGTAATTCAAGATCGAACAGAGAAGCCTAAAGCAATAACTAAAGTTTGTACAAAAATAATGTAATAAATATACATGTCGGGTTGGCAATAATTCATTTTCTACAATGGCTTGTTAATTTTGAAAAAGAAAAAGACCAGCATATCATACATTCAAAAAGACGAAAGGGACAAGAATTTAGTTCGATATAGATGCATAAATTTTGTAAGAGTTTATCAGACTGTACTGAAATGATTTAGACATATTTCCAAATGGTAAAGACCAGTCGGGGTGGGGTGGGGTTAGGGGTGGGTCCGAGACTTGGATACCTCTTTTATTTGAATCTATATATGTTTCGTCTGGGACTAATACATGTATATTGGTCCCAGGTTTCGTGTAGATTTTCGGTCAAAAATGCCTTGAACAAAATCTAACTGACTTTTTATATGACCGCAAAAATTTTGCGGTCGTATTATGGTATGGCGCAGTCGTCGGCGTCGGCGTCTGTGGCCAGCATAACTTTGTTTATAGTGGACGGATCATCTTCAAATTTCAGTATGTGGTTTCTTGCCATAGCCTTACCAAAAGCATATGACATGTCCCACGTTTAAACACATAGGATATGAGGGGACAAAAGGTCGTACTGCTCCATCTTCTTCGTGCGACTAACAAAATTAGACTTTTTTTATGTTGACAAAATGCAACTTCTATTTCTTTTATGAGTGGAATTATTTATACATGTATGTTTCATCAACACAATATCCAATTTTGCATTATGGCTTTACATATTCTTGTATCGTGTATAAGATGCATACCTTTGAAAAAGATGTGTATTCAAACTGCAACATCCATTATTGTTCAAAGTATTCAAACACTAATTTTAGGATTTCAATTATTTCAATAAAATAATCATTGTCGCATTTTTATTTTATCTTATTTTTTATGCGTGTTTGTTTCTTTTGATATTTTTTCGTTTTATAATGTATTTTTTTGTTTTTTGTTTTTGTTTTTCTCACGTATCCTTGTTTACGTTTTGGTTTGAATAAACAAACGTTTTGGTTGGAATAAACATTACAAAATTGAGAGTGAACATGCAGTGGGAGATGCTCAGGTAATTTGTCGCCTGCGTTGTGTAATACCCAAATATGCAAAGGTACGACAATCATCCGGGGCATCCAGTTGGGCTCTTTGTAGTGTAAAATTGTTAACAGTAATTTACAAAACATTCAGAATCGAGACGACATCCTCACATCTCTGCATAAATATATACATAATGAGAAAGAAAAAAATGAAGAATGTAGCAGAAAATGGACACAACATCTGACGTTGATCCAAATATTATCAATGTCCATTAACTCATTTTTTTTTATTATTTCGTTTTTTTAAGTATAGGTTAAACAGAAATATTTTCGTATTGGTTGGGAGTTGAAACATGCATGTTTACTGTTATCCTGTTTTTTTAATTTCTACATGGGTGTCTACACGAAACCACCTCCCTATACGTACAAGATTATTCTCTTAATCGTTAGTAGGTGAAGCAACAGATGAAGAGAGTGTAATAAGACCAATTCACAGAATGGTACATAAAATATTGTAAACAATATTCTAAATATCAAACATTGTATCGCCTTTGTTTTGAAAATTATTATCACTGTAGCTGGATGCGTAAAATGTTTATAAAAATAATGTTTAGACCTTGTGATTTTATTGCATGATATAGAAACAGATAAAACACAAATTTAAAGAATTTAAAGGAATGTCAAGAATCTTTGACGCAAAATAAGCAAAAATATAGCAAAGTCATGAGTTGTTCAACGGCGACTTTGTAAAAATGCAGTAATGAACTTTGTGATATTATTAGTGATCGTTGTTGTCAAACGCCTTATTACGGTACTCGTTGGTTATTACTTGATGTCAGTATACACAGCACCCTCTACACAATGTCACGTGACCCTCCATGACAAGAGATTCTGTGAATAAAATATACTTTTTGCAACAATTGAAGTAAAAATGCAAAAATCGAAATATGTTATGTGTAAGAACCATATAAGGATTTTATATTCTCTTTTCCGTATTTTTGCGGACTTTCACTTTAAACTTCTACAAAAGGAATGAACACTCCTTCAATATTATTTTAAATTTATTACAAACCTTCAGTATTTCTCTCTTTATCTTTGCCAACTGCATGGATACTGTGTAATAACAGGATACAGGGGGAATATGTTGTGGCTGAAAAATATTATACAGATTATAATAATGGTATAAAAGGACAGTTAAACCAGTTGTGGTTAAAACAAGAAAATACTGATGTTCAAAATGAAAAAATACTTCTATATTCATGTATATGTTGTCCATAAATAAATTATTAAAATATAAAATGGGAATACTGAAAACTAACTAGGTTGGTTACTGTTTTATACACAGAATACAGGGTACATGACAAAAACAATGCAACCCAAAAAAACAACAACATATTAAAAATATTTATTTGTGCATGAAGCAATTTCTGGGTTGTGCTGGTTTGCAACAAATCAAAACAGAGATTTAACCCCCTGCAGATCTATATTGTGGTATCTATAGGAAACATTTAGTTGAAATTGAATTGACTTTGTTGATGGAACGGGGCTCACAAGAATTTTGTAATATGTAAATTAACAGGTGTATACATGTACTACTAACGGATTATAATGATGATACAATCTTGAGAATATCTTTGCAAATATGTTTATGTATTATCATGAAAATCACAGTTTACCTGAAGAGATTATATTCCTGAGCCTGGATTCTGTGGCACCAGATGCTTCACCATACAGCTTATGACAATTCACCTGTAATTAAGAAAAAAATATTTTAACATTTTTATACTAAAGCGTAGTTACCACTGATGACTTATTTTCCAAATATCTATGAAGGCTCTAGTTGTTAAATTTGGATTAAGTTTTTCTAGACAACATAACCATTATCTGCAAGTCTATGTCTTATAACTGTTGAAGGAACACTTCTACTTTACTGGGCACTAAAAAAAGTCCCCGAAAATATACCAATCCGTGTATATATAGCATATGTCCTGCCAAAAAGTAAAAATAAAAAACAAAGCAATAAATCGAAAAAATAACATCATTTTCGTGTTCCTTGGGTCATCTTTTATTAAAACAACTGTTTAAAAAACAGTTTTGTAAACTAGAATTGCAATTCAACCTGTACCTGAAACAACACAGCTACATGTGTTCCAGTTATTGTTGTGAAGGAGTGATAATCATGTGATCATAAATTGACCTTTCGCTATGTTATAGGTAATTAAATGTTGTGAATATTTTAAAAATGCATTTTATTTATTGTTTGAATTTGTATGGCCTTGATATTATGTAAATTGTTTGGCCTAGTTATGTAACTTGCTTACAATAAACAATGGTCAAGGTTATTACACCTTAGAACATATAGAAAGGAGTAGAGCCACGAAGGGCCAAAATCGGCCTAATATCAGATCTTGACAGTGTTTGTGTTTTTTATAGAGGACTTAATTATTTGCACAAAAATTACTTCAGTCTCCAAAATGAACATACTCTGTTGCCATGGCAACAACTTTTTTATAGTTTGCATCTACACTTTGAATTCTCTTCTTTCCATTTAATTCAACTGCTATAAAACTATATATTGAATATATTGCTACATACAATGCATTTCAATTGTTTCGAACATAAATGACAAATCATTATGTTATTTGTTCTCTCGCTGCCATAGTAACTGCTATTTTATTACCCAAAAATGTATAGAATGCTTATTAAAGATGTTATTTCATAAATATTTTCTCGCAAAACATGCAAGCTGATTGACTAAAAATGCGTAAAATGTTTGCAAATGATTTAAAAGCAAGTGAAGTGATAGAATTCTTGACGATTGTCATAATGTTGCCATAGCAACGGGCAATCTTGTGAAAAAACGCATTTTTTGCATTCAAAGTGCTACCAAGTTAAAGAGTTATCTCTTAAATCCATCATGCGGAATAACCAAAGTGGATCAAAAAGTTTACTAACACTTTGGTCTAGTAAGTCAATTCCGATACAACTATTGTACCGTAACCATAGCAACCGGCAATGTTGTGTCAAACCCCTTTGTGTATTCCATATGTTCTTAAAGCATGTACAAAATCATGTGCAAAGGTAGAATAATAAAAGAATTGACAGAAATGTCAGAAAATTTCACAATTAAGTTAAAGTCCAGTTCAAACATTAATATCATGTTAGACCATGTATTGTTGCCATGAAAACGGAGAAAGTTGAGGAAAATCTTCGGCTGCATTGTGTTTAATAATCTCCCAAACAACGCATGCCGACTGAAGACATTACGATCAAAAACTTGGATAATACATTTAAATGTAGTGAGTGCAATGGCAATCATGAAAAAAATTGTCTCAGCTCAGAGGAAAGCAACCAAACTTTGTATTTCGCAATAAAAAAGTTCTTTACCAAAAGTACAAGGTGATGCCACAAAGGATGTAAAAGAAGCGGATGTGTCATTTTTCCACCTGCAAACACTTTCAGTATTTTGATTTCAGTCCTGGTACGAAAAACCAATTTTATTTGGAAACATGCAATATATATACATGTATATTTATATAACTTTTCTGTAAATTATGTTTAAAACTAATGAGAATCTTTCTGGTGCAAATCTCTATACTCCGGCTAACTTTGGCTACCCATTGGTCAATAGTTCTCTGTAAACCCATTCATGCTCAGAAATAATGCATATCAATATGCAGACTAAAAGTTACTGAAAAATCCTTCATGCCGTCTACTGTAAACTTTTAAACCTTTGGAATAATTTAAGCTATGAAAACTGAAGGTATTGTTTACTTTCGTTGCTAAAGCAAAACTTCAAATCAATTTTGATTTCAGCACAAAATAATTATAATGAGGATTACAGAAAACTAAATATACTTCACGCCAGATGGAGACATTAATGTAGTGCTCTGAAAACCACCATGGCAACCATTTATATTTCAAACTACCACTACCGAGATTGCCCCTGTGGTGATCCTTATGAGGATGCTTTTCATTTCCTTCTTAGATGTCAACTGTTTTCAAATTCAAAGATGTGAACATTATTAAAAAAGTAGTAATGACAATCTGAGTGATAAAACGAATTGAATATTTTAGTAGACATGCGTACTTTCATAAGACAAACAAAACTTTTCATGTGATGTATGCTAGCATTTATATCCATTTATACTCTTTTTATACCTCCGCCTTAAAAGGTGGGGTATATAGAATCCTTTTGCCCGTCCATCTGTCAGTCACACGTTCGTTTCTGGATACTTGGAAGGGAAGTTCTAATATTTTGAGATAATGTTTCTATTCATAAAATAAAGTCAAGTTTGATTTTGACCGTGATCAAATTTGTGTTCCAGAGTTATTGCCCTTGATTTAGACAAAATCTAAATTTTATGGTTTCCGGATGATAACTTCACTTAGATTTGTGAGAAAATTCTTGCAAATACTAGGATTGCCTATGGGCGCTGGTATCTTTTGTGATGAGCAGATCACCTTTTTCTAGTTTTCATAAACGTATACTTATTTCAGATATTCTAATGTTAAAAGTTGCGTTTTGTATGTGTATATCTACCATGCTGTCATAAATTTCTGTGGTAAAGAAAGGTATATTTCAATTGGTATGACTGATTCCATATCCTATTGTATTTCAATGCAATAAACTATTATTAAACTAAACTTGGGATAAACACTAAAAATTTAGTTTTTGAAAAATTTTTGTAGGTAGTGTCAAAACTTATACATAGCTTTAGTATGTGCTACGGAAGTTACTCGCTTCATTTGGAATGACAGTACTGTCCAGCTGTAAACCCCATCATTAACAAAAATATGTCAAAATTACATTATTAGTCGAAGTAAATTAGTTTCAAAGAACAGAAAAATATTTGAGTACGGGATTTACCAATTTTCACAGTACATTAAAAGTTGAACAATGAACTTCAAAATTGACTGTTGCTATATATATCGTCATTATCAGTTTCCATTATGATTGGGAAACAGTTACAATTGTCATCAAACATTATACATTTAGTTTTTCCTCTACATTTTGGCTACATTTGCATTTGTTCATGAAAACCATAATAATATCGAATTTTAACTTCTGCATGAAAATTGTGAAAATCTGGCTTTAATTCGTAAAGTTATGTATAAATGGTTTTCGTAGGAGCTGGTTTATAGTTAAAGTTATGCTTAAATCAGAATTCAGGTCTTCTATATGTATTTTATAGTCTCTAATCCTATGATATTAATACAATGCACCTACATTGGTTTGATTTGGGTACCTTAGTTTTATAATTGACATTGCTTAATCTGAACAAGGCCTTATCAATTGATTCTATGTCTGACACTAGTGAACGCATAGATTTATAATAAAAACCATCTTTAAAAATTAAAACTACATGGTAAAGAATTGATTTGAAATCGATAAACAAATGATACATTGTTTTACTTTACTACCGGATTTGACATGTTCAACACGGCGGGTGTCTTATGAGAAGCAGGAGATGCTAACTCTACCAGTGCACCTGATCTCACCCATTTTTTTTTATTGGGTCCGTGTTGTTCATCTTTGTGTGTGTGTGTCTTCATTTTTCTTTTCTGTGCCGTACCCATGTTGTGTCTCTGTTTTTTCCCCCTTTTTGTTTTTGGTGTTGCCATTGTCCTTGGATTGTTCACTTTTGGATTGACGGATCGGTTCTCACTTACTTTACTTAGACACTTTGTCATGTTGCATCAATCCGAAATACGTCTTAAAATCCGCATGGCGGAGATTAAATTTATACCCAACCATGTCCCTTACTTTTCTGGAAATTGATGAGAATGAAAATAAAGTATAAAACCCAAAGAACTTGGACAATGATTAACAGAATGACAACAAACTTGAGACAAAAATGAAAGACACAATATACTAGAAATTGGTAGTCGGAAAATGCTCATGGTTTCGGCTCCTGCTGGAAATTATACTGTCGCTTGACAAAACCAGTATCGTACCCACTATTTCTATGTTTCTTGATTTTTTAGCTGTTGTCAGTATATCCGTTAGAAACCAGTAATGACCAAGTATCTTCGGAATCGGTGTAGCGGATTTGTAGAAACATCAAGACGAGAATGCACAAGTTGAAAATGATGCTCTTAAAAACATTATCATGTGGTGTGTTTTTTTTTTTTTTTTTTTTTTTTTTTTTTGAAGTGTAAAAATTAAAACTGTCGAAGGCTTAATACGGCATACGGCATTTCATTTACTTCGAAATTAACAATTATTGGCAGTATATCATTGTGGTTTTTAACAGTTGTGTTGTTTCAGTCTATCCAGCAGTGGTTAGTGCAAATGCCTAGAAAGATACAGATTTTTTTTCTAGACATTCCATACATATTCCAATTCTACTCTGAGCTGGTTACTGACAATTAATACTAACTGGAACTTATGCAAGTTGTGCATTCTTTCGCCCGTAATAGACCACATACATTTTTTTTGTATTCTGTATTAGTAAATGTTAGATTCCATTTGCCTTTAAATATGTAATCTATATTTTATTTATTCAGTCTCGGAATTTTTGCATACTTAAGCTCGGTTCGTTCCCATATCGCACACAAGTGATATCGCATAACCAAATTTAATTTGTTAAACACACAGTCACTCGAAATTATACTATGTACACAAGTGTATACATGTAGTTTAATAAAGCTACACTAAAAATAAAGTAACTGTGATATATAATTGCATAGAAAAGCGAGACAAAATGGTTCCATATTACCATATACATGATTAGAAAAATGCAGTAAGTTGGTAAACAGGAAAAATGAAAACAGGAGACAAGTGTAATTCATTACACTCCTACCTTAGAGCAGGAGTATACATAAAAACGCAGATAGATTTCTTCAATCAAAGTTCCAAAGGGACTGGTGGATTAGTGTCTATGATGGCAATGATCAGTATCTGATCTATTGAAATTTTATGTACACTGTCCAGTAGTGTCCATGTATGATATGAATATTTGCCTGTCTATATCGTGCATAATTACTCATTTTTACTATGGGTCTCAATTATAATGATGATATCAAAACCAAGAAAGGTACAATGTACAAAAACCATGTTTTGCTCATCAAAAAAATTAACATGCCTTTCTGACAGTCAGCAAGTATTTACTGGTGGCCATCTTCATTTGATCACACCAGCCAATCACATTAGAGACAAATATTCAAAGAATTTTGATTTTATACCAATTATGGGTTCCCTGCTGTACACTCAACATAGACTAAACAATGACAGCACCATCTTGATCAAGTACAGTTTGAAATTTAATTCTAAAGAAGAGACCTGAATGAAGGGTTTGTGAATGCTGACAAGACGCAAAAGCTGACAAGACATGAGCAGCAATACCCTGCTCTTTATGGAGATAATAATTCGTCCAAGAAACACACGAAGACATGAAAACGATGATCTGTGCCAAGTTCTTTGTGCAACAATGCATCTCAATTCGTGATATGATACTTCGGTATTTAGTTATGATATACATTCTCATGCATTGAAAAATGACTGTTATGCATTGTAAATACTCAAATGACATTATCTCAATTTTTGTATGACCAAACTCTGATCAACGGCAATTAACGCGCAACACCCCGGACTGAACATTGTTGGACGAACGGCAATCAACAGATCAACACCCCTGCCTGATCCTATTTCGAATTTAGTCAGTTCCAATCCCGATCGTTGCAAAATATCGACTGTTTCGGAATATGCACCTGACAACTGTTTCCAGGTAATATTTTGTATTTACCGATGTACGACTTCTTCAGTATTTTGTTTTGAGTCTGCCATTACATGTATACAGAACGCAGACCTCGGAGAAGACACTAAATTGACAATCGCAACAAGTATAATGGAACAGCCAACGTGGAACAGCCGTACTTTTCCATTCATTGATAAGTAGAAATGTAAACAAACATTACGTCTTCCGTAGATTGTAAATAATGGACTGTTGTTCTCGACGGCTACTGAATTTGATTTTTATTTCCAATGCGTTGTTATAATTTATTTCAAAACGGCCACATCGTTTCATTGACGGTTCAGGAAAGTACGTTTACGCCATTCATACAAAAAAGGCATCAATCTTCCATATTCATACATCTACACACAAAATTTTATGAATGGGAAATTCATTCGGTGATTAATTAATGAATTCGGGCACCATTTAAGTGTTGAAAGGTTCGTGCAATCAAATTAATGTTCAATGAAAATAGACTATTGAGTGTTGGAGTTTTTTATGAGATCAGAAAGATGTGTACGAGATTTCCTGAAAAGGATTCTTTTAGCATGGGTATGATCACTAATGTTTGATTGCGTGAGGTTGGTCACCCGGGGTCGTAACATAGGATAGAATTCTATCCTTTGGATAGACACTAATCCAAAAACTGCATTTTAGACATGAGTTTCATTCAATCATTTAATTGTTTAATAAGTTTATACAGGATTAATTAGTTTATATAGGATTATCACACACATCTTTTGTATTGGAAATCGACATCAATTATAGTGAATCTATTCAACTATTAAGTGAGGATTATAAGGATTATTCTATTGGACATTTATTGGTGGAATTAAGTGAACTATTCATTTGGATTATTACTTGGACTTCATTATTGTCAGATAAGTCATATATTGTATAATTAATTTGTAAAATTATTATTTTTCATCTTATTAAAAAGTTAATTTTGAGCCAATTTTGTTTTATCTTTGCTGACTTCAATTTACAATAATTTATTGGTCGTTTCTGCAACATAACAGCTACTATAACATATTTCAGCGTACAATGATAGTTGTTTGTAAACACAGCCATGTGCTCAATTCGTAGCAAAACTTCGTGATTTATTCCATACTAAAGAAACTAACTTTCGCTGCCCAGTAAAGTAGATTCTACCCCTGTTGAAATTAAACAGTACACTATTTTTTTATCTGGAAATCTTAGTTGTTGAGTTCCCCTACATATCATTAGGTCTATAATTACTTTACACTACACTTAAAACTTGCCTATACCTTATATATATTAAGGTGTAATCTTTTGGCTACTGTAGTTGCTAGGGTAGTTTTACCACAACCTGCAGGTCCACATAGTAAGATAGTTGGCAGAACTTCTTTGTATCTTGTCTTGTCTATTCTGTAATTTGAAGTTATAGCAAAAAATTAATACATTAACCTTACAAATATCACACTTAAAATGAATAAAAACTGTTGTATATGTTAACAGAATTTTCATCAGTGAAAATATTGAAACTTGCAAAGCAATTTATTCATTTATATGTACGTTTTGAATAAAAAAATACATAATAGAGGAAGTTCTTAATAATATTTATTTATGTAATTGTGAAATTTTTTTTTTTCAATCTTTCGTACCAATCTGTACATATCTTGCTATAAATTTAATTATAAGTACAATGTATCCATTGACAGCACACACATATCTTGCTTCAAGCCTATTAAGATTAGGATATCTGAAAATGTCAATCCTAAATATTTTAAACATGGGAAAATGCTATACTGATTTCTCATTAAAAAAAAATTATTTTATTTCAATGAATGAATATACTCCCGAAATATTCAATGGTTTCATCAATTCAAGCCTGTCAAAACTTCCTTTGTGAAGCTAATATTTTACAGCATAAGACATTCCAAGTTTCCTTACCCATGTTGAAGATGAGGTCTTATAATCCTTTCTAAATTATCAGCATACTTGTTCATGCCATGTAAATATGTCTGATCCCAGTAGGTCAACGGACCATCTGTTAGATAGGAGAGTGCTATTACAGGGACATAACTGTGACAGGAACCATACTTTAAAAAAAGCATTGATATTAATTCAGTCTTATAATATTAGCTACAAACACACGAATTGGACTCTTCACTATATAACATAAACTGTGGACACAGGATATGTCTGGCCCGCCCCTTGCATCCCCTTAATTTGCACACTGATCTACTGCAGCAGGAATAAAAATAAAATATAATCTTTAACTGTGTTTACAATTTCCTTTGAAAAAATGATGTGATCACTCATGCATGATAAGGAGCAAGGGCCACCATCTGGGAGTGGAATCGGTATGTACTCCCCAAGACGCAACTGCATTGCAAATATCAAGTGCCTAGGACTACTGGTATAGGCTGTACAAACTACTTGCTAAAAACTTAAAAAATCGTTCATGTGTGACTAAGGGGCCAGAGCCACCATCTGGGCATGGAGTCGGTATGTACTCCCCAAAATGCAACTGAATGTCAAATATCAAGTGCCTAGGACTACTGGTATAGGCTGTACAAACTGCTTGCTAAAAACGTAAAGTGATCGTTCATGTGTGACTAAGGGGTTAGGATCACCATCTGGGCATAGAATCAGTATGTACTCCCCAAAATGCAACTGCATGTCAAATATCAAGTGCCTAGGACTACTGGTATAGGCTGTACAAACTGCTTGCTAACAACTTAATGTGGTCGTTCATGCATGACTAAGGGGCCAGGGCCACCATCCGGGCGTGGAATTGGTATGTACTCCCCAAGACGCAACTGCATATCAAATATCAAGTGCCTAGGACTACTGGTAAGGGATGTACAAACTGCTTGCTAAAAACTTAATGTGATTGTTCATGGGTGACTAAGGGGCCAGAGCCACCATCCAGGCATGGAATCGGTATGCACTCCCCAAGACGCAACTGCATGTCAAATTTCAAGTGCCTAGGACTACTGGTATAGGCTGTACAAACTGCTTGCTAAAAACTTAATGTGATCGTTCATGCATAACTAAGGGGTCAGGGCCATAATCTTAGTAGGGGAGTTGTACCCATAATAATGCAACTGCACATCAAATACTATGGACCTACAATTAACATAAGCTTATTAATTCACAATAATTTGCAATTTTTGACGCCGCCGCTGGAAACGCTATCCCTAAGTCTCGCTTCCGTGACTTTTTCGTCACAAGCAAGACAAAAATTGGGCACATTATATTTTATTGAGTGTGCATAATATAGTTTGTAGTCATTTTTTACATACTGTTTAATTTGACTAATTTTGTGTTAACATTAGTGACACATCAGAATTAATCCATTTTCAGATTTACTCCACTTTATTTTATTTTATGAATTACCGGTAAACATAAGCTAGAGAATGAAAAACCCCTGCTCAAGGTATTTGTTTCTGTACCACACGTATGATGTTTTTATTTGTATAACAGACAGACAAACAGAGGAACAGATGAATGGACAGATGGACAATGAAAAAAACAATATCCCCCCCTGATTTTTTGTGTTGGGGGCATAAACATCTAGCCTACAATAGACTACAATGATCTGTACAGGCAAAAAAAATCATTAGATAAATCGGCCATCTGGACCCCTATTACAATGCTGAACTTATCACAAAATTGGCAGTATTAACCTGTAGGAGCTTTGTCTGATTTTTATCCACGACATAACATGGCACTGATACATTTGGTCCTTCAACTTTGACAACTTTATAGAACACAACTGGATTTCTTCTGTCTGTATCTACTTTGACATTAACAAATTCTGGGTCATCTGAAAAAATGTCAAGTAATAGGCCATTATCTTCCGACAAGGCAAAATCATTATGAAAAATTATATAAAAGTAATGTCAACAAGTTCTATTATTTGCAACACATACCTTCCTTGAGTTGCCGGTGCAGTTGGCAGCAGTACCTCTGCTGTCCGGCTTTAACAAGGGGAAGCCAACTGAAGTGGTAGGGACTAAAGGAAGGGTGTCTGTTTTGGAGATGCCAATCTACTGAAATAGTGTGCCAAGATGAACCCCCGAAATACTTTGGAACAAGGAAGTTAAAGTGCATAAAAATATATAACATTTTAAAGAAATATGACTATTAATTCAGATCGTTAAATTTATTCTTTTATCTTTTATTACCATTGTATGAACATTGAATGAACACTATACATTAATAGTGAAATTTGTTTTAAAGTTATTTCCAGTTTGTATCTATTGACAATCTTTATTCATTGTGACTTTATATTTATATTCCTGAATTCAGTACTTCAGTAAACCTTTTTTGTATTTATGTATCCTGATGATGGCGCCCTGAGCATCGAAACATGTCGATAAAAATTAACCTGCATTCCCGTGGCAGTGTTGTTGTTACTCGATCTACACAAAATTAATGTCAGTTTAAAGTAGACAGACACTAATTCTTCTATCCATTTGACTATTTTGAGGATTTTTTTTATAGGAAATCATCACATTTGACGTTCCCATCATGCCAATTAAATTTATTATCTTCGATATGGCTCACTGTGCCTATTTTGTTTTGAGTGCTATTCCATTTAAATCTACCATCC